>CAUYPK010107704.1:0-41845 GCA_963574355.1 Loris lydekkerianus | reverse complement strand
AAGGCACCAGTCACATACACCGGAGCTGGCAGGTTCAAACCCAACCCAGGCCCTCCAAACAACAATGACAACTGCAACAAAAAAAAAAAAAAAGCCAGGTATTGTGGCAGGTGCCTGTAGTCCCAGCTACTTGGGAGGCTGGGGCAAGAGAATCGCTTAACCCCAAGAGTTTGAGGTTGCTGTGAGCTGTGACTATGATAACACTTTACTGACCTGACATAGTAAAACTCTGTCTCAAAGAAAAAAAAAGAAGTCACTATGTTGTAATGGAAGAAATACTGAATTAGGACACAAAAGATTTGGATTCCAATCCTGATGGTGCCACTGTGTACGAAGTTCCATAATCTATAGACAACTCATTTAACTTCTCTCAGCTTTCTCATCTGTAACGTTAGGGAGGGCAAGCCGGGTGTAGTGGCTCACTCCTGTAATCCTAGCACTCTGGGAGGTTAAGACCAGTGGATTGCTTAAACTCAGGAGTTTGAGACCAGACTTAGCAAGAGTGAGATACCCACCAATTGTACTAAAAAGAGAAAAAAATTGCTGGGTATGGTGGTGCATGCCTGCAGTCTCAGCCATTCGGGAGGCTGAGGCAAGAAGATCCCTTGAATCCTAGAGTTTGAGGTTGTTGTGAGCTATGACACCCGGCACTCCACCCAGGGTGACAGAGTGAGACCTTGTCTCAAAAAAAGGGCAGGGGGATGACTTTGTTGATCTGCAAAACATCAGCTCTAAAAATTTATGACAAAACTTGCAGAACATGTGCCCAATTGCTAGACAAATACCGTGCCCAGAATTTCCTTAGTGACTACCTCAACATACAGACCAAGTGTTGCAGGATAACACCATTTTAGGTGTTTTGTTGTTTTTTTTTCTTAGACTTGCCTCAATTTAAAACTGTTTAGATTTGAGAGATTCTCTTAGAGTTCTTTTTTTGTGAGGAAGGATTACATTGAAGATGTTTGAAAAAAGGATTAAAAAGATTAGGGCAAGAATACCCTTACTTCTGTAGGCTAAAAAGAATGGGATACACTTTTCCTTTCTTCCTTAATCTCTGAACTCAGGGTTGGAATTACATACCATGTATCTGGTATTGGAGAAGTCCAGCATTGAAAGCGTCTAATTTAGCTGTGCGTAAACTGCCAATTTTGTTCAACCGAAGAAGGCCGATCTTTTTTGGTGAGTCTGATCTGCTTCTAATATGAGTCAGTGCTTTTTACATTCCAGATTGTTTGAATTAAAGAATGTGTATGGAGTTTTCTCTTTGATTTTAAGTAATTTTGTTTTATTTCTACATTCAGGAGCTATTTATTGGCAATTTTCTCATTCAGCAAATATTTGTTGTGAATCTAGTACATGTCAGGTACTGTACTGACCAAATATGCATTTAATATATTAATTTTTGTGACCTGGTGTTTCTGGGGCCAAGGGTATCACAAAGATGAACAAGAGTCACTTCAAGGAGTTACTAATACTAGTAGGAGAGATGAAACAGCAAACTATCACACATCATCAAATTAACTCCCTTCTATTTCCTCTTCCTCTTTGGCTTCCTTTTGTAAGATTTTAGAATCACTAGGCTGAAAGTAATGGGGTCCCCAGAGCACTTATTGGCTTAGGGTTACCTGTATTTAAGCAGTTACTAGTTTAAAAGCACCTTTAATAACACTGAGGTCATCATCGTCAAATTGCCACCCAACAAGCCTAGCTTCTTGCAAAAAAGTTAACTTAGCTAACACATGGCTAAGTTTTCTGACTAATGTTGCATCGGGCAAAAATTCTTTAGTACTGAAGTCAAAAAACACTAATTGCTTAAGATTCTCTAATACCCCCATGAAGGCAAGCCATCCATCACTGCTCACGCAATGTCCTGCCAAATCCAACTGCTGGACGTTTTTCAGCAGGTTCTTTCCAAAAAATGCACCTGGGTAAAGAAATATGTGTTAGTTGGAAGAAAACAGATTTTAAAGAGAAATATCATAGATTCTGTATTTATTTTATATAAATTTATTTTTCCATTTTGAAATGGCCATATTTAAACCAGTGCTTTGCTTCAGAAATGAATTAAGAATTCTCTAGAGCGAAGGCAGTGATTGGGAATATGATCCATTATATTCACAACTTACATTTTTTTCCTGTGTTGTAAGGGAATCCGGCAAGTACGATTAGCAGTGGTATAGCAAACAAATATAAATGAATTCTATATTGTTCCTCCTTTCCCGACTTCTAGGAAATGGAAGCTTGGTTAAAAGTTGAGGTGTGTGAGATGCTACTGAGTATTCAGTACTTGTTTTCAAAACTGGAGTCAAACTGCAGCACCATTAGGTCATTCCCTCTTTTGAAGGAAGAAATACTACCTAACTGTTGTTTCTTTGGGTGTGGAATGTTCCTTATCTGTAGACTTTGGTGAGCTTGCTTTACTATCAGAAGATTTGGGTGTTTTTATTTCCTTGTTATAACCCTCCCTAGCCTCTTGAGGAAGTTCCTCTGTTTCTCACAGAATAGGGCACCCTAAAGTACCTCCTATAATATAGCAAGATGGATATCCTGTCCTCTGATAGACAAAGAATGCAGAGCTTTTTAGTGGTTATTCTTTATTATCATGTTACAGTTTAGATGGGATTGGAACTTGGTGAATCTTGCAATAAGAAAAAGATACCTCTCATTCAGGTCATGTACCATAATGCAAATTGGCCAGTCTAGTATACTATGTCGGGGGTTCACATACCTCCATATGAATTGCATGTCTTATCTGTGCAAAGCATTAGCCCTAACCCCTGCTGTGGCCTTTTCTGAGTAAGTTCACTCTGAAATACAGGGTACACAATCAGGCAGACTGGACAAGGGAACTCTATTATGTGTTTAAACTCTGGACTCTCATCCGCAAATTGCAGAAGCTTATGCAAATGGCTTATCAATCCACATTGCTCAGCTCATTCCAGCTCATGCGAGTCCCACACCTCAGCTTTAAGCATGGAGGTTTAATTTATTACGTATTAAATCTGTGTTGCTTAGGAGATATATGCTGTTAAACAGTGTTGCAGCCTTAAAGAAATGAGGATCCAAGATTCAGTTTGGATTCCAAGTGGGAGGAGATACTTCCTAAAAAAAGAGATTATAGAAGTCCCTTTCTAGTGTCTCAGTACAGAAGACCACTGCTTCCCATAGACAAAAGACAAAGGAGGCCAAGAAGATCAAGTTCAAGGAAGGTTCAGTGGCATTCAACCTATCTTCAGTTTAACAAGCAAGGACTGAAAGCTCCCTGACACTGTAATGAGGGCTGGAGCACAGAAATGGTCATTCTTTTCTGACCAGCTTATGTGTTGAGGTCAAACCAGTTGTGCGCTGAAGCTATACCCTCACTCACTCTCAGTAAGGGTGTTTACTAGATCCCTAGTGAGGGAGGCTGTGTGTTTGGGCTGAGATGTCTCTGTGTGGCCTCATGTAGTTGTTCAGTGCAAGTAAGTACAATCTTGTAGATAGCACTCATTCCAGAGTTTGTCTTCAGTGGTTGTCAACCAGAACTTTTATCATTGTCATAGGAGTTTGATGGTTCTTCAGGTTCTTTAGCAGATAAGTGAAGTGATTGGGCTCTGACCATAGTCAAGATGTTGGTGGAAGAAGTGGGCAAAACCAGGTGAGGAGGTGATTCACAGTGGTCTTTGTTCCTGTCTCTTAACAATGGTCAGTGTGCTACTTGCCACTGAGACTATCATGGGGCCCTTCTTTCTCTGCTTTTGTTTCCTTGAAAAATGAGATTGTTGGGTGTTTCCCAAATCCGTCTCTCCTTATTCCATAGTTACAGATTTTCGGCTGGACATATGGCCAGTCATATCCCAGCCTCCCTTGTCCTAGGTGTGACTAAATTTTTGCCAAGGAAATACAGGAAGAAGTGATTCATGCAACTCCCATGTCAATTTTAAAAATAAATGTCCCCCACTTTCACTTTTCCCTTTTCATTAGGTTACTCACAGGGCAGCAATCTAGCTATGACCATGAGGTAAAAGATAAACACTATGAGGAACGGAGGAATAAAAAAGTAGGTGTCTAGGCCAGGCACAGTGGCTCACACCTATAACCCCAGCACCTTGGGAGGCTGAGGCAAGTGGATTGCTTGAGCTCGGGATTTCAGAGACCAGTCTGAGCAAGAGCGAGACTCTGTCTCTACTAAAAGAAAATAGAAAAAACTAGCCAGGCATCATGGCAGAGCCTGTAATCCCAGCTAATCAGGAGGCTGAGGAAAGAGGATCACTTGAGCCCAAAGGATTTGAGGTTGCTATGAGACAGGATGCTGCCATGGCACTGTACCCAGGGCTCCAGAGTGAGACTCTGTCTCAAAAAAAAAAAAAAAAAAAAAAAAAGTGTCTGTATTTGAAAGGCTGCACATAGCAAAGCCACCCCACCTGCCTGGAATTGCTCATTTCAAGACTGTTAGAAAAGAGGGGAATGAAGTTCTGCCTTCCGTAAGCATCGGGTACAGCAGCTCAGCCTGTGCCCAGCCAACTAGTATACACGCCTCACTCTCCTCTACCTGCCTTTTCCTCAGAAGCCCTGTTTCTCCCTCGCAGGTGGCTTCCTTGTGTTCTCTTGCATCTCATGTTCATTGCCTCTTCATGCGCTTCCCAGCATGGCGTCCACTCACTCAAAATGCTCGTTGCCAGTTAGTGTGTCTGTTTAAGGCTCCTTCCCTAAAGATCAGCTTCCTTTCTCCTCAGCTAGCAGAATCGATTTCATCACTTTAAAGCAGCGGTTCTCAACCCTTCTTAATGCTATGGCCCTTTAATACACTTCTGTGGATCGTGACCCACAGGTTGAGAACCACTGCTTTAAAGGAACTTAAAGAAGAACTTAAAGCCCATTCTACCCTCAGAGGATAAGCTATTTATACTGGTTATCTGGTAAAGTAGAAGGATCTCACCGTTATCAACTTAATAAGAGAATTTCTTGGATAATTATTAGAATGTATGCAAGCATAGGAACCAAGAACAGGCAACTTTTTCATAATCAAAGGGCATGCCTTTTGTTCATTTAATCTGCAGTGCTTCTGTTACCATAAGGAGCATACTAGATGTGAGAGAAACAGAATGATGACGTTTAGAGGTATAGACTGTAAGTGGGCTGTGGAAAGTGCAAATGGCTTGATTCAAACCCAGGCAAAGATCTCAAATACTCTGGGTGGAAGGGTTCAGATCAGTGCCAGCCATATACACAGAGGATGGCAGGTTCAAACCCAGACCAGGCCAGCTAAAAAGAACAACAATGACAACTGTAATAAAAAATAGCCGGGCGTTGTGGTGGGTGGCTGTAGTCCCAGCTACTTGGGAGGCTGAGCCAAGAGAATTACTTAAACCCAAGAGTTGGAGGTTGCTGTGAGCTATGATGCTATGGCACTCTATCGAGGGGTAAGACATAGGGGGACTCTGTCTCAAAAGAAAAAGACAGGGTCTTACTGTTGCTCAGGGTGGTTTTGAACTCCTGAACTCAGGCAATCACCTCCCTGGGCCTCCCAGAGTACTAGAATTACAGGCATGAACCGCCACTCCTGCCCCTAAACAAAACTCCTGTATTGCCCTGTAGTTCACCTGAGCCAGTGCCAGAGCTCAACACGTATTTTTGTACCATTATGTACCACAGATTGTGCCAGTTGCTATTGATACGTGAAAAGGACAGACATGGTTCCTATCTTATTGGGCTTACAACACAGTGTGAAGGTGTATGTTATAAAGTAATTAGTTGGGGGCGGGTGCTATGGCAGGTCAGGATACCCTGGAAACACAAAAAAGTAGGAGGCTTTCCAACTGTTCCCAGAACGCTGGCAACTGAGCTTCTATGGTTCAAGGAGGAAGACTGGGGCTTGGCGCCTGTAGTACAGTGGTTACAGTGCCAGCCACATACACCGAAGTTGGCAGGTTCAAACCCAGCCCCAAACAAGGCCCAGGCCAGCTAGCCAACAATGACAACTGCAACAAAAAAGCCGGGCATTGTGGCAGGCGCCTATAGTCCCAGCTATTTGGGAGGCTGAGGCAAGAGAATCACTTAAGCCCAAGAGTTTGAGGTTGCTGTGAACTATGATGCCATGGCACTCTACCGAGGGCAACATAATGAGACCATGTCTGAAAATAAAAAAGGAGTAAGACTGGAAGACTGGAGGATTCTTCTCAGGAGAAAATGAACAGCTCCCCACCCCAAGACCCTATAAACAAAGAGCCATTTTCCTTGTCTGATCACCTCAGAGTCAAGCTAACCAGTCAAAAGTCAACCCCCAGCTGGGCTCAGTGGCTCAGGCCTATAATACTACCACTCTGGGAAGTCAAGGCGGGAGGGTCACTTGAGCGGAGTGTTCCAGACGAGCCTGAGCAAGAGGGACACCCCATCTCTACTAAAAATAGAAAAATTGGGCCAGGTGTGGTGGCTCACACCTATAATCTCAGCACTCCAGGAGGCTAATGTGAGCGGATTGCTTGAGCTCTGGAATTCAAGACCAGCCTGAGCAAGTGTGAGACCCTGACTCTAAAAAATAGATGACCATCATGGCAGATGCCTGTAGTCCCAGCTACTTGGGACAGTGAGGCAAGAGAATCACTTGAGCCCAGGAGTTGGAGGTTGCTGTGAGCTGTGATGGCACCATGGCATTCTGCCCAGGGTGACAGTTTGAGACTTGGTCTAATCAAAAAAAAAAAAAAAAAAAGAGAGAGAGAGAGAAGAAAGAACCTCTTAGAAAATAAAAATATGATGCAGAATCCATGGGGCAGAATGACTGGATCCAGGATTTACCAAGAGCTTCTAGAAAAGGAGTAGAGTATGTGACAGCTCTCTCTTTTTTTTTGGCAACAGGCTGAATAATAGAGTTCGGCCTCAAATACTTAAGATAAAAAATGCCATTTAACACAGGGTTTTGTTAGAACAGATGAAATCTATACCTGACGTAGCAATGATTTCTCTTGTATAGTGCCAGATTTATGACGGACTAGAAACAAAATTTTGGGAGTCATGAGCAAAAAGAAAAGGGGGAGTGCAATTAAGGATTTAAGATCACTCTGGGAGGCCAAAGCTGGTGGACTGGTTGAACTCAAGAGTTCACCACCAACCTCAGCAAAAGTGAGACCCTGTCTCTACCAAAAATAGAAAGACTGGTGGATATTGTGGTGGATGCCTGTAGTCCCAGCTACTGGGAGGCTCAGGCAAGAGGATCTCTTGAGCACAAGAGTTTGAATTTGCTGTGAGCTATAACACTAGAGCACTCTACCCAGGCAGAGTGACAGAGTGAGACTCTGTCCCAAAATAAAAAAAAAATAAAATAAAAATTTTTTTTTTAAAGATATGAGGTCAAATGTTGTCTCAGAGGGAGAACTGCAGAGTGTCTAGGACTAAACTCTAAAGAAAATCAAGACCATTTATCTTCTTGGTAGAGGAATTGCCATTGAAAAGGAGCCTGAGAAGTAACCAAGGTGGCATGGAAGTCAAGAGGACGTTTTGAAGAGAGCTTCAGTGTCAACTTCTGCAGCAGGGTCAAGTAAGTTAAACACTTTGAAAAGAGTCTATTGAATTTAGCTGCATGCAGGTGCAGAGAGTTAGATGTAATGGGTGGGAAGAGACAGATGAGCAGGAGGTGGAGATGTACTGATGGTACATACATTTTTTTTTTTTTTTTTTTTTTTTTAGAGCTTTTACTTTGAAGGAGAAAAGAGAAAAATAACCAGAGGAGGAAGGTAGGGCTCAGGGAGAGTTTTATTTAAAAATGGGAGAGATGTGAACAACTTCAAAAGCTGATAGAAGGGAGCCAAGCACAGAGTAAAGAGAGTACCCCCAGCGAGGAGAGAGCCCTACGATAATGTAACAGGAGAGTAATAATCACATCCTCTGTGAAAGAGGAGAAATGGGAGACTGTTGGATTGAGGAGAATAAAGTTTGAAAGAGTTTATGTAGAGAGGGTTGAATACAGACGTATAATAAGATTGTCAGGCAATGTTGAGAAAGATTGTGTTTAGTCATTGTTTTAATGAACTCCAGGTGTTAGGAATTGGATCACTCTCTAAACTTACCCACTTACTTACTCTCGTGAATCTATCACCCAGAGAACAAGAACACAGACAAAATCCTGGATCTATTGCACAGTGCTTTCCTATTCTGCACATCTGACCCAAGGTAATTACAATTTTGGATTCAGAGTTTGTCATTTCCTTCTATTTTCAAAAAGATGATTTTGACAAGTACTATATGTCTTAAAAATATATCATTTGGGATATACCTTTTAGTTATAGTTTTTGTTTGTTTTAGTTTTTTGAGACAGAGTCTCCCTCTGTCACCCCAGCTAGAGTGTATCGGCATCATCATAGCTCATAGCAATCTCAAACTTCTGGGTTCAAGTGATCCCCTGCCTCAGCCCCCCAGGTAGCTAGGACTACAGGCACCCACCACCAGGCCCAGCTAAGTTTTCTATTTTTTGTGGAGACAGGGCCTTGCCTTTGCTCAGGCTGGTCTCAAACTGGGTTCAAGCAATCCTCCTGAGAACATTTGATGTCAATCTCCCAAGTAGCTAGGACTACACGTGTCTGCCACAATACCCTGCTAATTTTTCTATTTTTAGTAGAGACTGGGTCTCGATTTTGCTCAGGTTGGTCTTGAACTCCTGAGCTCAAGGGATCCTCCTGCCTTGGCCCTCCGGAATGCTAGGATAGCAGGTGTGAGCCACCCTGCCTGGCCCATTTGATCTCTTGATTAAGGTAGTGTCTGCCAGTTTTCCCACCATAAATTGATAAATACTTTCCGTGAGATACTTTGATATTAAACTGATATCCTATTTCTCCTCAATAGTTTGCCCACTGATTTTAGCATCCACCAGTTAGTTGATCTTATCTGTGATCATTGTCACTATGAGGTTACCTAATGGTGAAACTCGACCCCAAATCTATCTCAGATTAGTTTTTTCTACTCAAAAAGAAGTTTAATTATTTATAACATATAGGATTATTTAGGCTTTCTCTTAATTCTTGAACCAGTTTGATAAATAATATATTTTTAAAAGCATGTTTCCTTTATCTAAATTTTCTAATTTCTTGGCATTATAATTGATGGATTTCTACCTTTTAAATCTCTGATTTATCTACGATTCCTTTTATGCCTTTTTTTTTTAAGTTTAATTTTTTATAAGGGTTTCAGATTTACAAAAAAATTGAAAAGGTAATGCATAGACTTCCCATACGCCCCATATCCAGTTTCTTTTACCATTGTATTAACATCTTAAAGCAATATTGATACATATTGTTAAATTCATACTTTATTCAGATTTCTTTACATTTTACTAAAGGTCCTTTTCTGTCCCCTGATCTCATCCAGAATACCACATTGCATTTAATCATCATGTCTCCTTGGGCCCATGTTGATTATGAAAATTTCTCATACTTTCCTTCACTTTTGAGGAGTATTGGTCAAGTATTTTGTAGAAGTTCCTTAATTAGGATTGTCTCGTGTTTTCTCATGATTGGACTGGGGATATGAATTTTAGGGGGGAAGATCATAGAGGTAAAATGACATTTTTATCAACATGAATTAATACTATTATTATTGACCTTGATCACCTGACTGAGGTAGTACACGTTTCTCCACTGTAAAGTTACTAGGTTTTTATTTGTTTGTTTTGTTCAGACAGAGTCTCACTCAGTCCCCCTGGAGTTGCGTGCTATGGTTTTATAGCTTACAGAAACCTCAAAGTCTTGGGCTCAAGTGATTCTTTTGCCTCAGCTTCTTGAGTACCTGGCACTACAGGGCACCTGCCACAACACCTGACTAGTTTTTCTATTCTTAGTAGAGTCTCACTCTTGCCTATGCTGCTCTTGAACTTCTAAGCTCAGGAGATCTGCCTGCCTCGGCCTCCCAGAGTGCTAGGATTACAGACGTGAGCCATCTCGCCCAGCCTAAAGTTACTCTTTTTTTACTGTGTTTCTATACTATCACTGAGGAAGTGTGCAGTGGGAGTTATGCTTCACTTCCTTGTACGTGAAATATCCATGTAATTCTTTGAAATTCTTCTGCATGAGAGATTTGTTTCTTTCCCTACCATTTACTATATTAGTATGGATCCATGAATATCACTTTGGCATATAATCCAATACTATTTTATTTTATTGCAAATGTTTCTACCTTTGGACATTGTGAATTGTTTTAATTGACTCCTGTGTCATTTTGACATAGCCCCATTGATGTAAGTTTTTTGTTGTTGTTTGTTTGTTTTTGTCTTTTAATACTTCCTAACTTTCTGAGATGCTCTAGACTCATCTTGTACACTGGGATGTTATTGAATTTTCTTTTTCTTCTTTATTTTTGAGAGTCTTGTTCTGTTGCTCCAGGTACAGTGCAGTGGTGTCAGCATAGCTCACTGCAACGTCAAACTCCTGGGCTCAAGAGATCTTCCTGCCTCCACCTCCCAAGGGGCTGGGACTATAGGCATCACCTTGTCTGGCTAAGTTTTCTGTATTTTATAGAGATGGGTTCTTGCTATGTTGTTCAAGCTGGTCTCAAGCTCCTGTATTCAAGCAGTCCGTCCACCATGGTCTCTAAAAATGCTTGGATTAGGCTGGCACCTGTAGCTTAAGCGGCTAGGGCGCCAGCCACATACACCAGAGCTGGTGGGTTCAAATCCAGCCTGAGCCTGCCAAACAATGACAACTACAACCAAAAAATAGCTGGGCATTGTGGCGGGTGCCTGTAGTCCCAACTACTTGGGAGGCTGAGGCAAGAGTATTGCCTAAGCCCAGGAGTTGGAGGTTGCTGTGAGCTGTGTGATGCCAAAGCACTCTACCAAGGGTGATAAAGTGAGACTCTGTCTCTACAAAAAAAAAAAAAAAATGCTTGGATTAAAAGTGTAAGCCACTGTGCCCAGCTCGGGGTAGTAGTGCTTTTAGACCCTCTCAGCTGACAGAGCAAGGGAATATATGTATTTATATTAACTTGTGTATGTATGTATATGTGTGTGTGTGTGTGTGTGTGTATTAACATATGTTATCTGTATCTGTGTTAAGCTGAATGTGAGTTCTTACTGGCGTTTCCAACTCCATCCATTACCACGTAGATCATTCTTGTCTCTGCCTCTTTCTGTAAATTCCTACCCCGCCTGGCTCCTGCCATCCATATACTTAGCTTTTCAATTCCAGTGTTCATGATGGGCAGTATTAGCCTGTACCTCTGTGGCATATAACGATGTCACTTAGAGGACTTACGTATGCTTGACTTTGCCTTTAGTTTTACAGATTACTCGTTTCCAAAGCATCTTTCCTCTCATCCCCTTTAGTTAGGTTGTTTCAGTTAGATTGTTTTGCATTCTGCATTTCATCCTGTGGTTTCCTGGCCATCCTAAAGATTTTTTTTAGTTTTCATACATTAAGGTTCACTCTTTGTAAAGATCTGTCGATTTATACAAATGCATAGTATTATGTATTCACAACTAAAGTATCAGAAAGAATAGTTGTACTGCCCTAAAAATACCTTCACCCTTCTCTCTCCCTCCCAGGCCCCTGGCAACCAGAGGTTTTCACTGTTTCTATAGTCTTTGTCTTTTCCGGAATGGAATATAATTAGAACTGGGCATCATGTCGCCTTTTAAGATTTGCTTCTTTTACCTAGCAATATGAACTCAGCCTCATCCACGTCTTTCCATGGCTTGAGAGCTCATTTCTTTTGACTACCAAATAGTGTACTACTGTATGGATATGCCACAGTTTCTTATCCATTCACCTATTTTTTTAAATTAATTATTTTTAATTATTATGGATACATAAAAGTTGTACATATTTATGGGGTACCTGTGATACTTTGATACAAGCTTGTAATGTGTAATGATCAAATTAGGATAACTGGGGCATACCTTACTTCTAGCTTTATCATCTCTTTGTTCAGGAACATTTCAGTTTTACTTTTTCTTGTTATTTTGAAATATACAATAAATTATTTTTAATTATACTCGCCCTATTGTATTACTGAACACTGGATTGTATTACTTCTATCTAACTGTATATTTGTACCCATTAACCATCTTCCCTTTATCCCTCCCCAGCCTCTGGTAACTATCATTCCACCTTCTACTTTTTTTTTTTTTTTTTTTTAATTGAGACACAGTCTCACTATGTCATCCTCAGTTGAGTGCTGTGGTGTCACAGCTCACAGCAACCTAAAACTCTCTTAGGCTTAAGCAATTCTCTTGCCTCCCGAGGAGCTGGGACTACAGGTGCCCACCCACAATGCCCAGCTAGTTTTCGGTTGCAGTTGTCATTGTTGTTTAGCAGGCCCAGCTGGCTCGAACCCACCAGCCTCGGTGTATGTGGCTGGCACCCTCCTCACTGAGCTATGAGCTCCCAGCCTCCACCTTCTATTTATGAGTGTTTTTTTTTCTTAGCTCTCACATGCTTGAGAACATATGATATTTGTCTTCAGCAGCAGAGCTTATTTCACTTAAAATATTATCTTCCAGTTTCATCCATGTT
This sequence comes from Loris lydekkerianus, assembly GCA_963574355.1. NCBI lineage: Eukaryota > Metazoa > Chordata > Mammalia > Primates > Lorisidae > Loris > Loris lydekkerianus. The sequence continues at coordinate 29,369 of CAUYPK010107704.1, read as the reverse complement.
GTTGCAAATGAGAGGATTTCATCCTTTTTATGGCTGAATAATATTCCATTGTGTATGTATATGTACCACATTTTCTTTACCCATTCATTCACTAATGAACACTTAATTGATTCCATATCTTGGCTATTGTGAATAGTGCTGCAATAAGTATAGAGGCACAAATAGCTTCCTTTCTTTGGCTATATACCCAGCATTAGGATTGCTGCATCATATGGTAGTTCTATTTATTTATTTATTTGCAGTTTTTGGCCAGGGCTGGATTTGAACCTGCCACCTCTGGCATATGGGGCCGGTGCCCTACTCCTTTGAGCCACAGGCACCACCTGGTAGTTTTATTTTTAACCTATTGAAAGGCATCTCAGCTGCTTCCAGTTTTTTGTTTTTGTTTTTTTGAGGCAGAGTCTCACTTTGTCGCCCTTGGTAGAGTCACCAGAGTGCTGGGGTGTCACAGCTCACAGCAACCTCAAACTCTTGAGCTCAAGCCATTCTCTTGTCTTAGCCTCCCAAGTAGCTGGGACTACAGGCACCCACCAGAACGCCTGGTTATTTATTTATTTTTTTTTTGCAGTTGTCATTTTTGTTTAGCTGGCCCAGGCCGGGCTTGAACCTGCCAGCCTCAGTGTATGTGGCTGGCATTGTGCTAAGGGTGCTGAGCCTGCTTCCAGTTTTTGATGAGTATGAATGTGCTAGTCAGGGTTTTCCAGAGAAGTAGAATATATATATATATATACACACACACACACATATATATATATCTGCATTCACTTATATACACATGTACATGAAGGAGATACATCATAGAAATTGGCTCATGCAATTATGAAGGTGGAGATGTCCCATGATCTGCATTCTTCAAGCTAGAGAACCAGGAAAGCCAGTGGTGTAATTTAGTCTGAGTCTGAAAGCCAGAGAACTTTGGAAGGGTGAGGTGGGAGTGCAGTGCAGGGGAATTTGATGATTGACATAAGTCTTGAACCAAGATTGCCAATGTGCAAGGGCAAGAGAAGATGGATCAATGGAAGTAAATTTGCTCTTCCTCCATCTTTTTACTCTATACAGGCCCTCAAAGGATTGGTTGCTGCCTACCCTCATTGATGAAGTGACCTTTACTCGGAGTCTACTGCTTTCTCTTCCAGAAACACCCTCAAAGATACACTCAGAAATAATATTTTACAAAGTCTCCGGGTATCCCTTAGGACAGTCAAGTTGACACATGGAATTAGCTACCACAATGAATAAACCTGCCATAAACACATCTTCATCTTGGCTTTTTGTTTTTGTTTTTGTTTTGAGACAGAGTCTCACTTTCACTCTTCAGAGTTTCACTTTCTCACTTCATAGCTCATAGCAACCTCAAACTCTTGGGCTCAAGAGATCCTCTTACCTCAGCCTTCCTAGTACCTGGAGTACAGGCACCTGCCACAACACCTGGCTATTTTTAGAGACGGGGGTCTTGCTCTTGCTCAGGAAATCTACCTCTCAGCCTCACAGAGTACTCACAGGTGTAAGCCACCACACCTGCCTGGCCTTACATCTCTATTTCGATTAATGAAATGTGTCCCTCTGTTTTGTTCTTAATTGGTCTTGCTTAACTTTGATCTACTCAGTTACTCTTTTTAAAGAACCAACTTTAAGCTTTGGATAATTGTTTCTATTTTTTCTATTTCATTGACTTACGTTCTTATGTTTATTATCTTTTCTTGGGATTTATTCTGAGTTTCTTTTTCCTAGCTTATTAAATTAGAAACTTTTTAATTTTCAGCCTTTCTTCTTTCTTAACATACATATATAAGTACTTAAGACAGTAAGAATTTCCTTCACTATATCTCCAATGCATCTCAGCCACCCTACATCTCATTACATACTGCCCACACCAAGACACGTTTCTTACTACATCTTCTTAGATGGACTTTATTTCATTACACTCCCCATATCTTATTACCAGTCTGTATCTTATTATCCCATCTCAAGGCATATTGTGTCTCATCTCTCACTCATGCCACCACTAAATGTGGATGGGGATCCCTAAGTCAAGTCTGATCCAGTAGAGGCATTGTGGACCAGAGCCAGAAAACTTAAGATAGAAGGTTTCTGTCTGAGCAGTTAGTTGGTTTGGATATTGTAAGGAGGCTGTGAAATTAGATAAACATGTTTTAGATTTGGGGGGATGATTTTATGTATGAGAAAACAGCAAGACCCGGTGCAGTGGCTCACACCTATAATCCTAGCACTCTGGGAGGCTGAGCAGGCGGATTGCCTGAGCTAAGGAGTTCAAGACAAGCCTGAGCAAGAGTGAGACCCCATCTCTCAAATAGCTGAGTGTTGAGGCGTGTGCCTGTAGTCCCAGCTGCTCGGGAGGTTGAGGCAAGAGGATTGCTTGAACCTAAGAGTTTGAGATTGCTGTAGCTATGATGCCACGGCACTTTACGAAGGGTAAAAAAATGAGACTCTGTCTCAAAAAACAAACAAACAAAAAACAGCATTTACTATAACAAAGCTTAAGGTTCTAAGAACCTACATTACCTAAGCTTTTACCTCAGGGCAAATTGTGGCACTCCTATAACTTTGCTCATTTATTCAACAAGTATTTTTTGAGCATTCACTGTGAGATATACACTCAATAACAAGTCCAATAACATAGGCTCTGTCCTCAAAGAGGTCACGGTTTAGTGGACCACATAGACATATGAACACATTTTATCATAGTGGTAAGTGCTATGATAAAAACACAGTGTTGTCTGTTTATGATAAAGAAAACCATTGTTTTTTAAAACCTGTATTGGATACAAGGACATTGGAAAACTGGCATATCTACTAAAGCTTAACATTTGCCTATCTATGATCCAAATTCTACACTCAACAAAAATGTGTCTATATGCTCATAGCAATTCTATTCATAGTATTCAAAAACTAGAAGAAGGGCGGCACCCGTAGCCCAGTGGGTAAGGGTGCCAGCCACATACATGGAGGCTGGTGGGTTCAAATCTGACCCAGGCCAGCTAAAACAACAATGACAACTGCAACAAAAAAATAGCCAGGCGTTGTGGTGGGCACCTGTAGTCTCAGCTACTTGGGAGGCTGAGGCAAGAGAATTGCTAAAGCGCAAGAGTTGGAGGTTGCTGTGAGCTGTGACACCACGGCACTCTACCCAGGGCAACTCTGTCTCAAAAACAAACAAACAAACAAAAACTATAAGTTACCCAAATGTCCATCAATAGCAGAATGGGCAAATGAGTTATGTATTCACACAGAAGATTTTACAGCAATGAGAATGAACTATAACTATATATAATATGGATGAATCTCACATCTATAATGTTAACCAAAAGAGGCAGATACATATGAATACCTAATATATAATTCTATTTGTATAAAATTTTAAAAAAAGCAAAGGCTACAGTCTTAGGAGTCTGGATAGTGGTTATGTTCACCTTGAGAAAACTTGTCATACTATTTATTTTTGATTTCTGCATTTTTCTGTATGTTATACATCAATTAAAAAGTACAAAACAAAAGGAACCCGGACCCTGGCTGCCTCTTCCAGAAAAATGCTGTGATTCATATAGTGGAGAAATAAATCTGTTCTCCCTGCTGTTTGTAGACTTCCCTGGTAGAAGAGGAATGGGTAAGAACCGGAACAGAGGCTTGTTATCGTTTAGCATATTTTTTGAGTCTTTGGATATGTAAAGAAAGGCCCAGTACTGAGTCTGGGTTTAGGGGATAGCAATAATTGAGTTACTCTTCATAGTTAAATGGAAGGAATTTCTTCATAATTGTCCAGGGACTATAAGAGATGGAGATGGAAAGAGGACAAGGCAATTGACAGGCAGCTGGAGCCTGCGTGGGCAGGAATGGGCAAGCATCTCTTTTGAGAATGAGGAAGCACTAATATGAAAGTTAAGTAACTGGCTATTTAGGACCATCATATAATCCCATCTGCAAACACTCAATCTACTACACCCATAAACATCCTGCAGCCTCTTATAGAACCTGAGCACTGGTGACTGTTCTCCCCACCTGGGTCATGGGCAAAGGGAAAGGAACCACCCACTGCCAGAGGTGAGATGTCACAGAACTAGAGGCCCCACCAGGGCAGAAGTCCAGAGCCAGCAGTGATCATGGAAACACAAGCTCAGGACCTCAGCTGACATTCTGGGTAGGGTATGGATTAGGGCAGTGGTTTTCTCCAAGCTACTGGTTTCCCCTCCTTTAGAGGATTATGAAATAAATCAAAGGGGTTGTAATCAGAATGTTTTAAGGTGAAATAAAATAGAAAGAATAGAAAATAATAGTGTATCACACACAGCAAAACAATTAGCTTTTGCAAAATGTATGTATATGTCTGTGTGTATTAGAACAAGTTTGAACATCCAGGTTCTACATGGGGGCACAGAAGAGGGAGTATACAGAGCATGTTCCAACCAGCGAGGAGATACTTAAGTTGGGTCTTAACAGGAGTGTAGGAGAAGTTGGGGAACAGGGAAAAGTCCCTCTGTGGAGCCGTGTGTGGCTGGGAGGTACAGAAGAAGACGAAAGTGCAGATGGACAGGAAGGTCAGGAAGGTAAACAGAGGCTCTGCCGGGAAAGTTCTCATCCATCAAAGCTGAGCAGGTTGTACTTTATTTTGCAAGCAGAGAAAGTTTTGTTTGGTTTGGTTTTTTTCTGGGAGGTAACTCTAGTATCTGGTTCCCCTGGAAATCCACAGAGGATAATGATAACAGTATCATTTACTGAGGGTATCCAATGGATCAATGTTGAGCGTCTTACTTTACATGCATTAGCTCAATTACGATTAGCATGATAACAGCTAATAAGGCAGGTATCATAATTACCCTCATTTGGTAGATAAGCAAATTGAGGCTCAGAGTATTTAACTAAGTTACTGCAGGCCACAAATCTATCAAGTGAAAGGGGAGGGCAGGTTTGTCTGATTCCAAAATCAGTGCACCTAACTACTTCATAAACATAGACCCTCTAAGGGAGCTTGACAGATGGCAGTCTCTAGACCTGGCTAGAGACCAAAGGCAAGGAACTCTTGGCTCTCACCTTTTGGCTTTGGCCTCTAGCCCTAGCTGACTTCATGTTACACCTCCGAGAGGTGGAGGAAAGGGCTGGAGAGGAGCAATGTCAGCACCCACCCTTGCCTCTTCCACCAAATTTTCTGTCTCCAACTCTTTTCCCTGCTTTAGTTTGATAATCTCCTTGTGTCTAAGCATCTTTGTACAACAGGGATAATGGTTATCTTTTATAGGGATATAATGATAATTCTACAACCTTTTTTTAACTTTGTGAATAAGTTAGTTGCTACTATTGATTTGTTAGGTTTCACTCATTTTTTTAAACTTGCATTTTAGGGAGCATCATTACAGCTACATTTCCAGAATTCAACTGCCTTCTCATGTTTTTAGTTTTTTTTTTAAGAGACAGAGTCTCACTTTGTTGTCCTTGGTAGAGTGCTGGAGCATCACAGTTCACAGCAACCTCAAACTCATGGGCTCATGTGCTTCTCTTGCCTGAGCCTCCTAAATAGCTGGGACTATAGGCGGCCGCCACAATGCCAGGCTATTTTTAGAGACTAGTTCTCACTCTGGCTCATGCTGGTCTCGAACTTGTGAGCTCAGGCAATCTACCTTCCTCAGCCTCCCAGAGTGCTAGGATTATAGCTGTGAGCCACCACATCTGGCCTATTTATTTTTCTTATTTATTCATGGAGGCTATGAGGCACTAGCAAATTAAAGTCAAAGGGCAAATTATTGCCTCGTTCAGTTCTTATTTCATCAAACATATCACTATCTTCTCTGGTCTAAATAGCTAGCCTCGGGAGTGCGAAAATTAGGTAGCTACGTACTTAAAGATTTGAAAGATGCTAAAAGACTCCAACCTAAAAAATGCCTCTGCCACATGAATTCTAAATCTGTACACTCTCTAACCACCTCCTTGGAAAGACATATCCTTTCCAACTCATGCAAGATATGATGATGCCTTAGAGAGATTATTTATCAGCTAATTAGTCTGTCACAGAAGCCACCTCCTCTAATCTAATAGCACCCAGAACAGAGGAAGGGCCTGAAAAAAATGACACCCAGGATGATAAGAGTTAATGTGTCTAGGGAGTGGGTAGGGGAGATGGAAGTGGAGTTAAGAATTAAGAAAAGGGAAGATCCAGAACTTGAAGCACTATTAGAGTGGGCAAAACCCTGGGAAGCTGACGGACTTACAGAGGTAAACATTTCCACAAGAGAAGATTTTAAATGGAGGAGACTATTGGTGTTAATGTTTAATGGGTACAGAATTTTAGTTGGAGACAATGAAAAAGTTTTGGAAATGGATGATGATTGCCTAACAATATAAATGTACTTAATGCCACAAAGCTTTTACAATTAAAATAGCTTAAATTTTATGTAATATAAACTAAACACATTCTAGACCTTCTGTAAGGGGAATGAAGGCCCTTGAAGTTGTTTTCATCAGTCCTTTGAAAGGATTGTGGGATAGCTACCCAGATGGCCCCAGTGATCCTGAACTCTTTGTATTCATGTTCCTGTATTGTCTGCTCCCACAATGGATAAGGTTGACCCATGTAACCAATAGGATATGCAGAAATGACCTTGCAAGGCGGCTAGGTCATAAAAGACATTGCTGCTTTCAGGCTCCGTGCCATAGCACAGTGGTTATGGTGTCAGTCACATACACCAAGGCTGGCGGGTTCAAACCCAGCCCAGGCCTGCTAAACAACAATGGCAACTGCAACAAAAAAATAGTTGGGTGTTGTGGTGAGCGCCTGTAGTCCCAGCTACTTGGGAAGCTGAGGCAAGAGAATTGCTTGAGCCCAAGAGTTTGAGGTTGCTGTGAGTTGTGTTGCCACAGCACTCTACCCAGGGTGGCATATTAAGACTGTCACAAAAAAAAAAAAAAAAAAAAAAAAATGGCTTTTCTTCTGGATCACTTGCTTTGGGGAAAATGAGCTACCATGTTGCAAGGTAGCTCAAAACAGCCTATGGAGAGGTCTAGTGATGAGAAACTGTGGCCTCCAGACAACAGCCAGTGTTAACCTGCCAACCAGGGAGGAGCTACCTTGGAAGCAGATCCTTCTGCGTAGTCCCTGCCATCATCCAGCCTGCAGTCTTAGGAGAGAGCTTAAGTCTGAACTACCCACCTAAACTGCTCCAAAATTCTTGACCCACAGAAACTTGAAGATAATGGTTATTGTTTTAAGCCATATTTTGAAGCAATTTTTTACCCAGGAATTGATAACTAATACAGATAACATGAGGACCTTTCATCAACTGCCTGAGATTGGTGGTGTTTTAGGTCATTTATATAGATCTATTTGTTTCTGGATTATATCACAGCTACTTAAAGATAGTCTCTGACTATTTACATACAACCGCACTTACCTTTACGTGTTTGGAATATCCAATAAGTGACTAGAAAATTTTCCAGAGATTGGAGGGGCATTCCTGAATTTCAGACAGTTAAAGCAGGGAAGAGCCATTACTAAGGTAAGACATCTTGTCAGATACTGTCAAGTATCTTTCTTTTTGCAGATTTTGGCCAGGGCTGGGTTTGAACCCGCCACTTCCGGCATATGGGGCTGGCACCCTACTCCGTTGAGCCACAGGTGCCACCCTGTGAATGCTTTTCATTTAATTATACAGGTAACATGGTTAAAAACTTGAAGGAAGGCCAGTTTTTAAATCATCTTACTCCTTACCATGTGTGAGCTCTCTTTAAACATACTTATTGTATATTTTTAGAGGAGGCAGAATAAGTGAAGCCAACTTAAGAAGTTTCCTAGGGCCAACCCCTTTTCTCTTGGTTGTGTGTGTGTGTGTGTACCTACCTAAAATTCTAATCTCTGCATCTGTGAGTCTCCAGTGTTTCAACCCAAGTTTGAGGAGCTGTGGCACCCACTCCAGTTGCTCCAGCAGGCTGGTCAGGCAGACTTGCACACCAGAGCACCAAGGCAGCATCAGCGCCGTTAGCTGTTCCAGAATGTTCAGCCTGGCAACTTGAAGAAACGGAGCACAGTAACCAAGAAGTAGATCATTTCAAAATTGAGGACAGGTCAGGAGATGTGGAGGAGGGAATGATCTTTGTTTTGTGGCTCAGCAGCCTACTCAATCTGCAATGAGAATCTTCTTGGTTTTGGGTTATGTTATGGAATGTATTCAAGAACTTAACAAAAATGCAGAACTGTAACATGAAACTGGACCTACTAATAAGCCAACATTCATCAAATACCAAATCATGAATAATCTTGCTTAATCCTGACCTAATTCCTTATTATTCCACATAACAAAAAACACTTGTAGCCCCTAAATCTATTGAAATTTAGAAATAGAAGAAAGGGCTAAATGACTTTCCTAAGGAAGTTGAGTTTAGTAAGATACCAAAGACCTCAGGGCTCAGGCTATGATTTTCCCACCACCCAGGGCATATATCCAAATATCTGATTTTGGCGTAGTTGTCGTTCTTACTCAGTTCATGTAGAGCTTCATTTCCATCCTTTCCCAGGTAATTTTCTGATAAATCAAGAATGCTCAGTTTGACCAAATTGTGAAGATTCTGAGCTGCAAAAAATAATCCAAAATAAAAATATTTTCGAGTAAATATATATACACATTTTTTAAATCTTTAGAGGAATTCTAAGTCCTTGTCATCTTTCCTAATGGTAATGCAAACCATCACTTTATTAATTTTATTATTACCAAGGAACCTGGATAGGTATAACCCCCAACTCCCATGACTATGCCAAAATGGACAGATATTTTCTGGTTCCAATTAATAAACCTCAAGTTACAGAGAGTCAAAAGCAGGATGGGAGGGCGATGCCTGTGGCTCAGTGAGTAGGTTGCTGGCCCCATATACTGAGGGCGGCAGGTTCACCCGGCCCAGGCCAAACTGCAACAAAAAATAGCCAGGCGTTGTGGCGGGCGCCTGTAGTCCCAGCTACTCGGGAGGCTGAGGCAAGAGAATCACCTAAGCCCAGGAGCTGGAGGTTGCTGTGAGCTATGATGCCAGGACACTCTACCCAGGGTGATAAAGTGAGACTCTGTCTCTACAAAAAAAAAAAAAAAGCAGGATGGGATATGGTTGCTATGTTAACCATGGGCAAGTCAATCTCTCTAATATTTTCAACTGGTGTGCCTCAACCCACTGATGTGCTATGGGAGGATCTTAGGTATGCTGTGAAAAATTTTAAAGATCATTAATTATTTTCAAAAGAAGTTCAAAACACAGTAAGTATATTCTTTTTTGGCTTTCTTTTTTTTTTTTTTTTTTTTTTTGAGACAGTCTCATTTTGTCACCCTTGGTAGAATGCCATGGAGTCATGGTTCATAGCAATATCAGCCTCCTGGGCTTAAGTGATTCTCTTGCCTCAGCCTCCCAAGTTGCTGGGACTACAGGCACCGACCACAATGCCCAGCTATTTTTAGAAATGGGGTCTCGCTCTGGCTTAGGCTGGTCTCGAACCTGTAAGCAAGCTCAGGTGATCTACCCATGTTGGCCTCCCAAATGCTGGAATTACAGACATGAGCCACTGCACCTAGCCCTTTTTGCTCTTTTTTTTGATCAACATAATTTAAGTGTGCCATGGAAGCTGTTTAACTACAGGTTCAAATGTGCTCTGACATAAAAAAGGTTGAAAAACACTCATCCATAGAATGAAGTGATTGGAATAGATACACAGTGAGCTTGCTTTCAGTTCTAAAGTGCCCTTAATTATGCAAGAGAAGCAGAGGTACAAAAAAAAAAACAGATGAGATGAGCTTTTCTGTGTGTGTACCTTCATGTAGATGATTTTGTTGCCATTAGTTGCCTATATTGGTGAAGATACTGAGGCTTAGAGAGATTGACTTGCCCGTGGTTGTTGCAACTGATGGCAACAATAATAAAAAATAAGTTTTTAAAAAGGATGATAAAAAGGAAAACAAATAGCAAAAATGACAGGTGCAAATCTTATATAATTACAATAAATGCAAATGGACTATCCACTCTAATTAAAAGGCAAAGATTATCAGAACTAGGTTTTCAAAAAAAAACAAAAACAACCTCTATGCTGTCTATAATTTTAATGACAAGGACACAAATTGGTGGTAAAAAAAAAAAAAAAAAAGTATTTTGCATGCAAACACTAATCATATAATGGCATCACTCTAGCTAAAACCTACTTCTTTTTTTTTTTTTTTTTTTTTTTTTTTTAGAGACAGTGTCTTAGTTTGTCACCCTCAGTAGAGTGCCTTGGCATCACAGCTCACAACGACCTCCAGCTCTTGGGCTTAGGTGATTCTCTTGTCTCAGCCTCCCGAGTAGCTGGGACCACAGGCTCCGGCCACAACACCCAACTATTTTTTGTTGCAGTTTGGCCGGGGCCGGGTTTGAACCCATCACCCTCAGTATATGGGGCCGGTGCCCTAATACCCTGAGGGTGGCGGGTTCAAACTCGGCATGGGCCTGCTAAACAACAATGACAACTGCAACAGAAAATAGCCAGGTGTTGTGGCGGGTGCCTGTAGTCTCAGCTACTTGGGAGGCTGAGACAAAAGAATTGTTTAAGCCCTAGAGTGTGAGGTTGCTGTGAGCTGTGACACTACAGCACCCTACTAAGTACGACATAGTGAGACTCTGTCACAAAAATAAAAAAAAGAGAGAGAAAGAAAATTATCTTCTCTCTCCTTCTCAATCATTTATTCATCCATTCAGCCAAATATTTATTAGATGTTTCTTATTGTCTTGTTCATTTTCTCTTTAAGTTATAACATCTTCAGTTATTCTGAAATTCTTTACTGTTTTTCCATCAATATTTAATTTTAATTCCAATGTGGAGAAAGAAAAATCAATAAGAATGGGCTAGATATTAACTAGAAGTCTTTTTTTTTTTTTTTTTTTTTTTGGCCAGGGCGGGGTTTGAACCCGCCACCTCTGTTATATGGGGTTGGCGCCTTTGAGCCACAGGCGCTGCCCTAACTAGAAGTCTTTACTATATTTTCTACATTCTCTTAAAGTTAAATTTACATTTGAGAGATTTAGTGTGCAACAGCATGTTGTTACGCTGCTCTCACTCAGTTAATGGAGGCATTAGTTACCTAGGGTTTTCACTGCGTGTGCAGACAGGCAGCAGGACACTAATTGGATTTCTTCAAGGTCACTGGGCTCACTTGACAGAGACTTGACTATGTAATCCGCTCCCTCCCCAATGTCAGACAGGTGGGTCAAATGAAATAAACAAATCTTCTTCAGGTTTGTCAGACCTTCAGCTACAAAGAGATCAAAAGCAAATACCTTAAGATACCAAATCAATTAAATTTAAACATTGATTAATGGACTTAAAAAGAAGGGGAAAAAGAACAATTGTGCAGAGACTTTCCCATGTCTTTCTGTAGAGAGCTCAAGTTACAAAGAGTCAAAGAGAGTTGTTTTCCTTTCAACTTTCACTTTCCAGTCTTCTGGATCATTCTGTGGAGATTATTCTCTTAGTAACATAAAAACTAGAGTAAATGTGTAGTATTTTTAAGGGGATCAGTATGTGCTCTTACCGTAACTCTTTGTATGGATGAAGACTTCTGGGAGCAATTTCAATATCCTCAAAAATCTTAGGGTGGGGCTCAGTTCAGAGCCGCAGCTTTGGGACACTGATTCCTTGGTACGCTTCTAGTTCAAGTGTGTCAACTCCCAAAATGTCCTGGTTTGGACCTCATGACTTGGGGCCTGCCTGATGCTTTATAATGAAGACCACCTCCAATGCAGCATGTTTAACCAGAAGAGAGATCTACCTTCATCAACAGTATAAATCGAAAATACTCTAAAATGTTCCTCATTTTTAGTTCTAAAATTAATGTGAAGGTTAGTACTGATTATACATAGTACTTATGTCATGAAAATATTTACTTATCTTGACCTCTATCCTTTAAGACAGTGGTTCTCAACTTTCCTAATGCCGTAAGCCTTTAATATAGTTCCTATGGGTCATGACCCACAGGTTGAAAACCGCTGCTTTAAGAAGAAAATATACGGTTTTAAACTTCAGGCTGCACCTGTGGCTCAGTGAGTGGGGCGCTGGCCCCATATACCATGAGTGGCGGGTTCAAACCCGGCCCCAGCCAAACTGCAACAAAAAAATGGCCAGGCATTGTAGCAGGGGTCTGTAGTCCCAGCTACTTAGGCAACTGAGGCAAGAGAATCGCCTAAGCCCAGGAGTTGGAGGTTGCTGTGAGCTGTGATGCCACAGCACTATACTGAGGGCGATAAAGTGAGACTCTGTCTCTACAGAAAAGAAAAGAAAAGAAAAAGAAAAATAATACCAACCTTGCCGGGCTTTGGAAGGTTGCAGATAATGTATATATTTCGTATGGTGCCTGGCACATGATAAATGCTTAGTAAATGTTCATTGTTGTCATGGGAGAACAGATTGCAGAAGCTCTGGGCAAGAGCTTTGTAGTCAGGCTGACTCTTGAACTCTTGGTTCCCCTACTTAATAATTGTATAAACCTGGGCAAGTTATTTAACCTTTTAGCTTGGCTTTCGAGATCATTATACCTATGTGCCAAGACTGTTATGAGAGTCCAATGAGGTGATGTATATAAAAGTGCCTACTGTAGTGTCTAACCTATTGTACAGTAATTCTTTAAGATATAGTAAATTATTGGTAAGTTATTGCTAAAATAGTTGAATAACTAGTTTATTCAAGTTCACTTTTTTTTTTTTGAGACAAGAGTTGCAGTTTGTTGCCCTCAGTAGAGTACTGTCAGGTCATAGCTCGCAGCAACCTCAAACTCTTTGGGCTAAAGTGGTCCTCTTGTCTCAGCCTCCCAAATAGGTGGGGCTATAGGTGTCCACTGCAAGACTCAGCTATTTTTACAGATAGAGTCTCATTGTTTATCAGGCTGGTCTCGAACTCCTTAGCTTAGGCAATCCACCCACCTCAGCTTCCCAGAGTGCTGGGGTTACAGGCGTGAGCCACCAAGCCTGTCCTTTGTTTTGTTTTTTGAGACAGAGTCTCACTCAGTCACCCTGAGTGAGTCGCCTCAGTCACCCTGAGTGAGTCGCCTCACAGCTCACAGCAACCTCAAACTCTTGAGGTTGACCAATTCTCTTGCCTCAGCCACCCTAGTAGCTACAGGCATACACTACTATGCTTGGCCCTTTTTCTGTTTTTAGTAGAGATGGATCTCACTCTTGCTCAGGCTGGTCTTAAACTCCTGAGCTCAGAGCAATGCACTGCTTTGGCCTCCAAGAATTAGAGACATGAGCCACTGCACCTGGCGTCCAAGTTTATATTTTGATTCCTTAATAGCAGAACCAGACTGTCCGAGAGAGGTACTTTTTGACTACTTTCTACCAACTGGTGAGACATTGAGCAAGTCAATAAACCATTCTGGGTTCCAGGGCAGTTTTCTATAAAATGACTGAGTTGAAGTTGATACTTTCAGGCTTCTGCCAGCTCTGATATTCTGTGTATTTCATATGTATTCAGTAAGTGTTTATTGAACAGTGAATTCTTATTCTGATTATTCTTAGGTAGGCTCAACAAGGAAAAAGAGGTCAGGCATGTTGCTATAGGACAGAGTTGGGTTTTGGCAGGAAGGAAAATGAAAACAAAAAAAAAACACGGCTAGCATTTTCCTGAGGGCTCATGCAGCAGAAAGAAGAGAAGTGGGGAAAAAAGGAAAGGACCCTGGGGGAAAGCGATCACCCAGGTGTTCCGCTTGTGCTCCTGAAGTTTCCTTGATCCACATTCTTTCTTGTGTTTCTTTTTATTTATGAAGTTTTACTTAACCATGAAACCACAGTATAAACTTTTTAATATTGTTTCTGTTATAAATACAAACAACCAATCAGCCAGGGAAAGGAAGTTAAAAGCTTATAAACATGCCATAGCTCTGCTTCCCAGGGGTTACTGTCTAGTAGTGTACAGCTTGAATTAAATAGTGTTGGTGGGTTGTAATGGGAGTAGTAAAGATGTCTCAGGAAACCAAGGTAGGCACAAGCACATAAAAACATCCTTGCCTTGTGCAGACACAGACAGTGTTAGAGACTTAAGTTAACTAGTCTTATTATCAAACTTACATTAATAAAAATATTGAAGAAAACAAAAATCTGACCTAGTTTTATAGCATCTGCCTCATTCATCTTAATGTTATCCAGTATGAGCTTTGTAAGGTTCTTCAAATTACCCAAATTGTCAGTCAGACCACCTGCCAGAAGAAAAAAAAATTAGACTGTGTTCAGTTGACATTTACTATTTCTGTCATTTCTATTATCAACCAAAAGATTTTTAGTTATCACCGTGGACAGGAAATGCTCATGAAATAGACATAAAAATGTATTTTTGATAAGTTATTGGGCAATGTACTTGGCTATAAGTGGGTTCTCCAAGAATAAAGAAATTAGACTAGATATGAATAATAGAAAGACGATAGGGAAATCTCCAAACACTTGGAAATTAAACAACACACCTTTAAATAATCATGGGTCAAAGAGGAAGTCTCAAAGCAAACTACATAATACTTTGAAAAATGCAGAAATAAAAATAAAGCATCAAAATCTGCAGCTAACTTAGTGCTTACAGGAGGTTTATAGCATCGAATGTTTATATTAGACATGAGGAAAGCTCTCAAATCAATAAGCTAGCCTTACTATTTAAGATATTACAGCAAGGGTGGCACCTGAGGCTCAGTGACTAGGGCGCCAGTCCCATATACCGAGGGTGGCGGGTTCAAACCCGGCCCTGGCCAAACTGCAATAAAAAAATAGCTGGGCGTTGTGGCGGGTGCCTGTAGTCCCAGCTACTCAGGAGGCTGAGGCAAGAGAATCACCTAAGACCAGGGGCTGGAGGTTGCTATGAGCCATGAGGCCGCACCACTCTAACAAGGGTGCCAAAGTGAAACTCTGTCTCTAAAAAAAAAAAGATATTACAGCAAGAAGCCAGACATAGTAGCTCATGTCTATAATCCCAGCACTTTGGGAGGCCAGCTCAGGAGAATTACTTGAGGCCATGCCTGGGCAACACAGTAAGACCCTGTCTCTACCAAAAAAAAAAAAAAAAAAAAAGGCCCAGTGCCCATAGCTAAGTGGTTAGGGCACCAGCCACATACACAGAGGCAGGAGGGTTCAAACCCTGCCTGGGCCTACTAGTCAATAATGACAACTGCGACAAAAAAACAGCTGGGCATTGTGGTGGGCGCCTGTAGTCCCAGCTACTTGGGAGGCTGAGGCAAGAGAATTGCTTGAGCCCAGGAGTTGGAGATTGCTATGAACTGTGACCCCACAGCATTCTACCCAGGGTGACAGCCTGAAGCTCTGTCTCAAAAAAAAAGTTTGGACGTTGTGAATGTATTACTAAAAACTAAATTTTAAAAATTAAAAGCATAATATTGGCAAACATTAAAGAAAGAATCCAAACACCATGTAGGCCAAATTCAACACACAGCTGACCACTTTGCATGATTAGTATAAAAGAATAGCCGTCACAAGGAGATGATGAGCTGCCTGACACAGAAGAAGATAGTCTAAAAAGTCTAGGTGACGGGCGGCGCTCGTAGTTTAGTGGGTAGGGCACCGGCCATATATACCGAGGCTGGTGGGTTTGAACCTGGCCTGGACCAGCTAAACAACAACAACTGCAACAATAGAAAAAAAAAATAGCCAGGTATTGTGGCAGGCACTTGTAGTCCCAGCTACTTGGGAGGCTAAGGCAAGAGAATTGCTTAAGCCCAAGAGTTTGAGGTTGCTGTGAGCTATGACATCAAGGCACTCTACCAAGGATGACATAGTGAGACTCCCTCTAAAAAAAAAAGGTCTCAGTGACATCCAGAATCAGAATCTTAGGGAAGGGATTCCTATGAAGTAGGAGGTTGCAAAGTTATCTGTACAAAAGATTCTATATCCTTAAGATCATAGAAAGTTCTTCTATGGGGTGATGAAGTGAGACAAAGTAGATGGGAAATGGCTGGTGACTGAAAACTAACCCTAGATTGCTAAAGGCAAGGAGAGCAATACCTTTAGATATGTCAGACAATACCTATCCCTAAAATCTCCTTTCTAAATGAATAATACTTGGGGTGGGGATAGGGCTAGGTATCCTCTTCAATTTCCTAGATGAGAACCTAATAACACAGCCTCTAGCCCCTGCAGGTGATTAACTTAGAGATGGATTTCCTCCAAGACTTGAAAAGGGAGGCAGGGTGCCACTTGGCAGGGAAATGCTGGGTGTGGGGGAAAATGGTGGTGCTGACAAGGGAAGCGTTTGCCAAAAACAAACTTAACTTACATCATATGTGTACTTTTTAAATAAATATATTTATGTATTATATGTATATTTGGGGGGGCAGGGAGGGTCTTTTCCTGTTGTGCAGACTGCAGTGGGGTGGCATGATCATAATTCATTGTAGCCTCAAACTCATGAGCTCAAGTAATCTGCTTGCCTCAGCCTCCCAGGTAGCTGGGACTACAGGTACATGCCACCACACCCAGCTAATTAAACAAAATTTTAGGGATGGGGTCTTACTATATTGTCTAGGCCCAAGAGATCCTCCTGCCTTGGCCACCCAAAGTTGCATGAGCCACTGTACCCAGACTATGTATATTTTAGTATGTATAATATATACATATAAATAATATTTATTTTAATAATACATATTTATTTAGGGCAGTGCCTGTGGCTCAGTGGGTAGCGCACTGGCCCCATGTACTGAGGGTGGTGGGTTCAAACCCGGCCCCAGCCAAACTGCAACAAAAAAATAGCTGGGCATTGTGGTGGGTGCCTGTAGTCCCAGCTACTCGGGAGGTTGAGGCAAGAGAATCACCTAGGCCCAGGAGTTGGAGGTTGCTGTGAGCTGTGTGAAACCGCGGCACTCTACCAGGGCGATAAAGTAAGACTCTGTATCTAAAAAAAAAAAAAAAAAAAAAAAAAAAATATATATATATATATATATATATTTAATAAATATAATTTATTATTATATAATAATATATAACATTAAATATAAAGAATATGTTTATATATTAATATTGTATATTATTTTATGTAAATAATATATTTTATATAAATATATTATATATTATTGATATATATAATAAACAATATATTTATATATTGTAGTAAGTATATTTACATATTATAGACATATTTGTATATATATATATATATATATATATATATAATAGCTTTGCAGTCAGACTATATAACATCAGCTCTGAGAATCTTCCCCATGTCCTACCAGTCTGATAGCCTTCCCCCACATGGACCTCTCTCCTCAGCCCTCCCACTACCCTTCCAAATCCTGATGCCTGACAGAAACTATTAGAAATGTGCGGAAAAAACCTGTATGGGCTTGGTGCTCATAGCTTAGTGGTTAAGGCACCGGCCACATACACCAGGCCTGGTGGGTTCAAACCCAGCCTGGCCCTGCTAAACAACAATGACAACAACAACAAAAAAAAACAGCTGGCAGGCCCCTGTAGTCCCAGCTACTTAAGAGGCTAAGGCAAGAGATTCACTTGAACCCAAGAGTTTGAGGTTGCTATGAGCTGTGACACCACAGCACTCTACCAAGGGCAACATGGTGAGACTCTGTCTCAAACAAAAAAAAAAAAAATCCCATATGGTATCTAATAATATTTCCGTACTACCCAGCCACACTTGGTTGTACTTAAACTGCTGATGTTTACCATACCTGGCAGCCGTTCAGTCTGCAGGTTATGAATACTCAAAGTTTTTAGGTTTGCCACTGAGGTGATATGTTGCTCATCCTCTATGGTGAGTGGACTGGCTTCTACCAGGAGAGAATAAATGTTCTTACAGGTGCTGAGGATCAAGCTGAGGCTTCCAGCCACACCAGCGCATCTCTTAACGTACAGTCTGAGGCTTGTGGCAGAGCTGAATATCTTTCCCAGGTATCTGATATCCTGCTTGTTCAACTTGCTGAAATCCCGGAGTATGACCTCCAGAGTCTTGAATTCCTGCTTCCAGTTGAAGAACAAAGATACAGCCCTGCTGGGAATGTAGGTTTCTGAGGACTTGTCCCTGTGGACTCTGCCTGTGTCTTCTGTTGCCTTGTCCTGTGAAGCCGTAGCTCCCCCGTAAAAGTCCAGTTTGATGAAGTCCAGAGCACTTGCACAATTAGGCAAGTGTTCAAAGAAGTCAAATAAGTAATCAGGGATGTTCTCTGAGCTGATATATAAGCTTTTACCACAAAAAAAAGCCTCAAATTCCTGGCTCAGGCCAGATTTTGATATACTCTCGTGGAATAAATTGATGCCACACTCAACAAAGGAATTGGTGTTAATGGCCTTCAGAACTTCTTGCTCCGTGGTGTTTTTCACACTCTGCATGGATTCCTGCCTCCAGAGTGGCCTCTTGGCGATGGACAACCCAAGGAGGCTGCCATGGTGACACACCCCTGCAAGGTGCTTCATGACAGCCCTGGTGGCTTCAGTGGACGACCCACACGTGTATAGGAGCAGGTTGCTGTACAGGGATGTAATGTCAGAAATGGAAACCATTTTCTGCAAGTAACTGTTCCCCTTGGTCACCTCCTCTGGCTCCCGGGATATCAGTAAACTGCTGAGTCTTCGTCCTGCTGTGTACTCCTGGAAGGATTTATGAAAGAATTTATAGGTCGGCTTGAACCTTTGAGCTGTGTATTTACAGAGGAGACCAGTTGTCAGCAGGATGTCCTCGTTCACACTGCACACATCCTCCAGTTGGAAATCAAATCTGCAGGAGAACACGCCTTCTAGAGCGAGGTCTCCACAGTGGTCCAGGCTCTGGGTGAAGTCACTTGCTGTGAGGCCCCTGTGTTTGTGTTTGTTTTTCTGTATCAGCAGGTCGTAGAAGGCACGGAACAGCGTCGTCTGCGTGTGAGAGTGGAACTCACTTTCACCCATCTGGAGTGCACAAGCAATGACCACAAAGAGTGGGGTCTTCATCAGATTCCTCAAGCACCTGGACTTGTGAATTTGGAGCAGCAAGCCCTCGGCCAGCTCCTGGAGCAGCACTGCCCGGATGAGCGCCTGGGTACCGTCCTCTGTCATGTCCCCCACCTCAGCCGTCAGGGCACCGAACTGCCTGATGTGTCGCAGGCACTCGGTGGTGGTGGTGACAATGACCATGTTCTTGAAGCGGTGGTTTTCCTTTATCAGGGCTTCAATTTCTGGGCAGTTCTGTGGCTTGAATTCGTTGTAGCCATCAAGGAGGAAAAGAACCCTCTGCCGAAGCCTCAGCAGCATGCCCATGAAGGCCTGCCTCTTGATCATCTCAGGTATATCCAGGAGTTGATCACACAGAGTTTCAAAGAGCCCGCCCTGGGCCCTGCTGAGACGCAGGAAGAAGACAAATTTGAACTTGGTCAGAGCCGCACAGCTTCCGGAGCCCCACAGCATGGCAATTCGCTGCAACAGGGTGGACTTCCCTTTGCCGGATTCCCCCTCGATGATGCAGGGGCTCTGGAGGGTCTGCAGCAGGCTGCTCAGGGTCAGCGGCTCCATGCGGCGATGGTGCTGGTCCTTCCTCCAGAGGACAGGTTCTGTGAAGGTCCTTTTCAGATTGAAAATTATGTCAATATCTTCACCCAGAGGGTAGAAGTTCAGAAAAGATGGGGTATGGTATAAGTCCTTTAATTCTTGCACCAAATCATCCAGGTCTCCTTCTGATAGCGGATGAAAAAGGCCTGTTAAACAAGAAGTGGTATTAAAGAGGACCCAGTTCTGCGCCTCCCCTATACTTAGAGTGCAGGAGGGTGAAGGAAGGTGAAGGGGGGAGTGATGGATCTGCCCTTGCTGACTTTGATCTTCTTCCCTAGATCTGAGCAGGTGTGGAGGGTACCAAAAGCCCACTCCTGCTTTCCCCCAGTAAAGCCCTCCTCCCCCTTTCGCCTCGTGTGTCAGCCTTCCCACCACCAAATGACTGGGAATGGGAGCAGCTTGTGTTTGAGTTACGGAAAGTGAAGGATGTGGCTGAGAATGATGATTCAGGGTAACTGTCAGCCTTAACCTTAATAAAAATCTGTCATGATAAGATTCACTAACTTAAAAAATGAAATTGATATTTCATGAGAAGCAGAATCATTCTCCTGGAGGCATGCAGTCTCTCTTTACCAGAAAGCTTGGATCATGGACTGGGAAGTCAGCTGGGACTGTCGCCCATGGGTAAGTAGATCTCATCAGACCAAGGAATGTCAAGAACCAGGGCAGTGTTGGCTTAACAGGAGCATCTATTGTCCTGTTTTATTTTGAAGTGAGACTATACTAAAACCATTTCCTCCTCAACCCTGGGATTACTTATTTGGCTTCACCATGAATTGATCTAATGGGAGTTTTTCCTGAGCTTTTCAAAGCCCCCCACCAGGCAAATTTCTTGCATATATATACAGAAGGAAGAAAGCAGAGGCTCTACCACAGGGATTGCTTCTCCTTCTTCATGGTTGATTCTATTTGTAGAAAAAGATGCAAACAAACTGATACTTACTTTGTCCGTTTAAATCCTGAAATAGAGGATAGTTCCACTTTTCAAGGGATTTAAGGAAGAGGTTGCAGGCCTCTGAGCCCTTCTTCAAAATCATGTGAATGACTCCCCTGGCAGCATCCTGCTCAACCTTTTCACAGCAAATGGTGTTTACTTCCTCACCATTCAGAACATTCCATACAAATAGGTCATCTGTAATTTGCTTGGTAACAGTCATTCCCATCCTTTGAATGAGAACTTGACTATTCCCTTTTATGAAATTCACTGAGGAGAGGGGGAGAGATATACATTTATTTGTTTACATAAAATATGCACATCAGTATCTGTTGCCAGAGCATCAGGGCCGTAGAAAAAAGAAATGAGTCATGAAGATGCCAAATGCTTGAATTTCAGGCCCTCAAGAAAAGCTCCACAAAGCCCCTGTTCCCAAACCCCAGAGTCATTGGTGAGCAAGATGGTTTTGCCTTGGTGATGAAGTAAGGTGAGTAATCTTGTCCTCCACTATTAAACAGTCCTCAGTGAGGTCCTAGTGGTAAGACTGTGGGTTTTAGAATCTGTCACTCGCTGCCATCTCTGTAACTTTGGCAAGTTACTAAACCTCTTTCAGCCTATTTCAACAATGTGCTGCTAAATGTTTAACAAATTGGCCCTCTGCGCTGGTCGAGGTGGCTCACACCTATAATCCTAGCATTCTGGGAAGCCGAGGCGGGTGGATTGCTTGACCACATGAGTTTGAGACCAGCCTGAGCAAAAGCAAGACCTGTCTCTACTAAAAATAGAAAAAGTGAGGCAAGAGGATTGCTTGAACCCAAGTTGGAGGTTGCTGTGAGCTATGATGCCACAGCACTATATCCAGGGTGACAGCTTGAGACTCTGTCTAAAAGAAAAAAAACAAAATGGCCCTCTGGGAGTTAGGGCCCTAATTTGCCAGTCCCCATGATATAAATATTCTCACAATGGCCAATTTCAAGCTAACAATGTATGTCAAATGGCAAAAAAAAAAAAAGTCTTGAAAATTCAACAGTCAGATTTTATAAAGCAATAAGATCTAGCCCCAGCATACCACTGATTCCTCATCTGTAAAATGGGGTTGAGAACAGTTTTTAACTGTTGAAGTTATTATAAGAATTCATATACTGGGCTTGGTGCCCATAGTACAGTGGTTATGGCACCTGCCACATACAACGAGGGTGGCAGGTTCAAACCCAGCCTGGGTCTGTTAAATAACAATGACAACTGCAAACAAAAAAAAGTAGCCGGGCTTTTTAATAATAATAATAATAATAATAAAAAAGAATTCATATACTGTATCTCCTACAAAATAATAGGTCCATACATATTAGCTACTACTTTTTGTTTGCAGATAGAGTCTCATTCTGTTGTCCCAGTTAGAGTGCAGTGGCATTATTATAGCTAGTGGCAACCTCAAATTCCTGGGCTTAAGTGATCCTGCTGACTAACCCTCCCAAGTAGCTGGGACTTTAGGCACACACCACCATGACTGGCTAAATCTTCTATTTTTTTGCAGAGTCAGGGTTTCAAACTACCCGGCTCAGGGGAGCCTCCCACCCTTTTCTCCCAGTGTGCTAGGATTACAGGCATGAGCTGCCATGCCAGGTCTTAGGTTCTGTTTTTAACCATTTTTCTGCTGTCACCATGCTACAGAATAGTAACACATTTTTATCCCCTACAACTTTTGTTTTTTCTGAAGAGTATCACTTCAAAACATTGGTTTCTAGGCAGTCTAAGATTTCTTACCTCTCCTGGTCTCTGGGGAAGCTGTATCATTTTTGTATCTGCTCCACAAGGTCTAATTCTCAAATACAGACTACATTGCACCCAGGCTGTATACAGACAGCCTGGAGAAATATCTTTTTGGTTTCTCACTCTGCTCTAGTTTTCTTCCCGGGTTAGGCTGCTACTGGCTTTCAAACCTATCTTGAGGCTCAGGGCCCTCAGTGAGTAGGGCGCCGGCCACATACACTGAGGCTGGTGGGTTAGAGCCCAGCCCAGGCCTGCTAAACAACAATGACAACTGCAACCAAAAAATAGCCAGGCGTTGTGGCAGGCACCTGTAATCCCAGCTACTCGGGAGTCTGAGGCTAGAGAATCGCTTGAGGCCAAGAGTTTGAGGTTGCTGTGAGCTGTGATGCTATGGCACTCTGCTGAGGGCAACATAGTGAGACTCTGTCTCAAAACAAAACAAACCTTGACTGATCTGAGAGTGAATGGGCAAGCCCCAAAGCCACTTGGGCCTGAAATGCACCCTTGGGCACTTCGAAGTACAGTCTCCACCCCAGTTCTCTTCCTCACCACTGCAGTCCTCTGCTAACCTCAGCTAGAGTTTTGCTCCATCCCATGTCCTGTGAGGGAGTCCCATCTCTCTCCTTCAGAGTCTTGTTTCTCTTGGTTTCTACATCCTTTCTATGGAGGGAAAGTCTAAGTCTGTCTGCATCTAGTCATGATCTTCAGTTTATAGCAGAAGAAATACAGCCTCAGAAAGACCTAGAGACCTGCTCAAGTTCACAAGACTAGCCTTTCTGAGGCTACATTGCTTCAGCTATCAAATGAAGATGCCTATACTTTCTCTGATTATTTTAAAGACTCATGATATGGAATAAAGTCATATAAGTCCCCTACATTAAAATGTTTTAAAATTTGAAAAGTATACTATATAACTGTATTTATATGAGATATTTTATACATAACTGTAAGACATTCTTTTTACTAACTATGGCATAGCTCCAAGGGTGTGGACCAAGTAGTTAGGTGGCATAAAATGCTGCGCATTCATTCATTTATTCATTCACTGTTCACCCTTCTCGGAACATCTCTTTCTTAGACTAGTGCTTTACTAGTCTACTAGTAATGGCTACTACATTAGATAGCATAAGCCTATACCCAGTCACCAGCGTGGAAAGAGCTACATTTTGATTGCCACTTAGATCTATACCATGTTTCTTCACAATGACTGTGAAAAGTATAGCTCTATGCTACCTGGCTGGAAAGGCATGCCTAAAAAAGGTGACAGCAGGGAACTCACAGTTTAAAACATACACCTGGTCACTCTCCTGTAAGTCATATCAGTGGTTCTGCCTTTTATCACAGGTTGCCATATTTGTCACTGAATTTCCAAAACAACAAATTAATATTTATTGGGAATTCCATTTGTGACTGGTCAGAAGAAGGCATGAATTGATTTTCCATTTAGTATCATCCATATTTGATAGAAGACTATGTAACCAGGCAAATGTTATTCCTAGTATACTTACTGTTGTGAATAAAAGCTTTCTGCCTTTCTATATCTCAGTAAAAGATTTTATTTCCAAATGAACATGTTGAAGATGATTCCAATATTGTCCTCTTCTTTCCATAAAACTACTCTTCTTTCTGTAAAACTAGGGGGGAAAACTCCAAAATCAGAAACTATCAGGTGGACAGACTGAAACAATTATCTAGCTAATGCCCCTCTTTTTATAGATGAGAAAATGGTGGCCCAAATAAGATAAACCTTGTTCAAAGGCACTGGCTATTTAAGGTCAAGTCCTAGAGAGAACCCAGGTCTCAGGACTCCTGGCCTAGAGTTCCAACTATACTCAACTGGAACTTAGTCTTTCTCTCTCAACTTTCTTCCCATTGCTGCTGCTCAGAAGTAGGGGAGCAACTTGGAATTAAATTCAAAAGATTGGATGATTGAGTGTCAGAATGAATGGAGTGGAACTTCCTATTCTTGTTGTTCCAGGAAGGAGCAATATAGACTGGGATTATCCAGAGAGGAAGTTGTCATAGAGGGACAGCACCTGAACCAGGGTATAGAGGATTAGATGGGGCCAGGTGGTTTGGCTAGAGTGGAAGTGGAGGTAAGGAGGTCAAATGCCTTCCAGGTGAGAGGAAAAAGAGGCACAAGGCTATGAAGACAAGGAATATGAGGGATTGAGACAGACAGAAGAGTTATGTCGTCAGAGTACAAAGAAGGAAAGCTATGGAGAACCTTGTGTGCTAAGATGAAGCATTTTTGCTTTATTATATGAATAACTGAAAACTGATCATTGTAAGAAGAGCAGTTGAAAGTGATGTTTTCAGATAACAGAAATTGGCTGGGCGTGATGGCTCATGACTGTAATCTTAGCACTTTGAGAGGCTAAGGCAGATGGATCACCCGAGCTCCAGAGGTCAAGACCAGTCAAAGCAACAGCAAGATCCTCTTTCTAAAACTTAGCTGGGCATTGTGGCGGGTGACCACAGTCTCACTATGTCATCCTCAGCAGAGTGCCGTGATGTCGGGGTGGTGCCTGTGGCTCAAAGCTGTAGGGCGCCAGCCCCATATGCCGGAGGTGGTGGGTTCAAACCCAGCCCCGAAAAAAAAAAAAAAAAAAACCAAAAAAACAGAGTGCCGTGATGTCCCAGTACACAGCAACCTCAAACTCCTGGGCTCAAGCGATTCTCTTGCCTCAGCCTCCCAAGTAGTTGGGACTACAGGCACCTGCCACAATGCCCAGATATTTTTTTTTGATACCGAGTCTCACTATGTCATCCTCAGCAGAGTGCTGTGGTGTCACAGCTCACAGCAACCTCAAACTCCTGGGCTCAAGTGATTCTCTTGCCCCAGCCTCCCAAGTAGCTGGAACTACAGGCGTCTGCCACAGCACCCAGCTAGTTTTTGGTTGTAGTTGTCCTTGTCTATCAGGCCCAGGCTGGGCTCCAACCCGCCAGCCTTGGTGTATGTGGATGGTGCCCTACTCATTGAGCTACGGGTACTGAGCCTGTCCAGCTATTTTTAAATCAATTTAGCCCAAGAGTTTGAGGTTTCTATAAGGTATAATGTCGTGGCACTCTACCAGGGACAACAGAGATTCTGTCTCAAAAAAAAAAAAAAAAAAAAAGAAAGAAAGAAAGAAAAAGAAGAAGATTGAGGAAGAAGCCCAGAAGTTCCAGATATTCACATATAAACAAAATAAACTAACCCACAGTTGGCCGTGCAGTCACTTGTCTGCTAGAATAATCAATTAAAATTGCGGCATGGATCATTAGAAAAGAATCTCAATTGATTCTGAAGACACTAAAAATTCATATTCAGTTTGGATACTGGAAATATTCTTCCTACCCACAGAGAGAAAGTCTGTGACCAGAACAGGGAATCAAGTCAGAGCCAATTAACTAGTTAGTACTTGGTCTTGAGAACAGAATCACCCCTCATGCTGAAGCCCATGTAGTCTGTTTTCAGTTTCCCCTTGGTGTAAAGAACTGGAGTGTGACCAGTTTGTTCCTCCCCTGGATCTTGGCTATGGCTCTGCAACCCCTCCCCTTCCAGTAAGCTGTCCAGTGTCCAGTGACTGAATTGGGTAGAGGAAGTCCTTTTCCTTTTTTTTTTTTTTTTTTTTTTTGGCTGGGGCTGGGTTTGAACCCACCACCTCCAGCACATGGGACTGGTGCCCTACTCCTTTGAGCCACAGGCGCTGCCCAGGAAGTCCTTTTCCTACACACATATTTGTATATTGGGAAGTAATATTTAGAACTAATTCTAAAAATGATCATTTTCTTACAGTTGATTACATGAGCTCCTCAGAGAACTGAAGTTCCTCAGAGACCCATATGACCCACGTCTATGGATGAATTAAGGGGAAGAATGTAAGTGGGAGCAGAGGGGCAGCATGTGGAAATGGAAAAGATGCTTGGGCTTCGGCACCAGCAGATCCTCCCTCTGCAGCTGGGTACTCCTGGACATGTTCTGGATCTTTCTGCATCTTGCTTTCTTTACTGAAATAAGCGTGATGCCCACCTCCCCAGGCTGCTGGGAGGATTAAACGTGAAAGTGGTTGGGACAGAGTGGGTCTTCTTCATCTTCCTTCTTAGTAAAAAGCTCTAGACAGAATGTTCTTAAATCTCTAATAGACTCCAGCACACTCACAGATTACTGTTAATATTAGTGTTATGGGCTGAACTGTGTTCCCCCCAAATCCATATGTGAAAGCTCTAACCACTCAGTACCTCAGAATGTGACTGTATTTGGAAACAAGGCCTTTTTATTGGCGAGGGAGGGATGCTGCAGAGCACCAAGGAGGAGAGAAAAGAAGAGAGAGAGGGGGGAGAAAAGAGAGAGAGAGGGAGCCAGCGAGCTATATTCTGGGGGAGGGGCTTTCTCTGGGGCAATTACCTAACAAGAGGAGCAAGGCCTCCGGAGAAAACACCCCTGTGAACAGTTGCTCTTAGACTTCCAGACTTCAGAACATTGAGGAAATTAATTTCTGTAGCTTAAGCCACCCAGTCTGTGGTATTGTTAGCAAACTAATACAATTAATATAGAAGTGAGCTGAGCTGCCAAGAGCAGAAGCAGGAGAGGAAGTTCTATTCAAGTTCAGGAGACAATTAGCTGCATGACATAGGTGACATAGGGCAAGTTCCTTTTTTTTTTTTTTTAGACAGAGTCTCACTCGGTCATCCTGAGTAGCGTGCCATGGCATCATAGCTCACAGCACTCTCCAACTTTTGGGCTCAAGAGATAGTCTTGCCTCAGCCTCCAGAGTAGCTGGGACTATAGGTGCCCACCAAAGCGCCCAGCTAGAGACAGGCTCTCATTCTTGCTCAGGCTGGTCTCAACTCAGGCAATCTACCCCCTGGGCCTTCCAAAGTGCTGGGATTACAGGCATGAGCCACCAAGCCCGGCCTCGGGCAAGTCATTTACCTTCCCTTTAGCACACTTTCTACCTCTCTAAACCAGACTATGAGGATCAACTGAGAAAATTATGTAAAAGACTGTATCATAAGTAGGTGTCCCTGAAAGAGTGGTTTCCTTCATTTCTTTCTCCAAATATCAGGTTTCTCAAAATAACTCAGGGGACTGTTTTTAAAAATAAACAAATAAAATAAAAAGAGGGGGTAAAATGCCCAACATGAACTGGGTTTAAAAAATAATAAAACAAAATTTACAAAAAGAAGTAACTCAGGAGATTGGATGTACTGATTCAGCTCTGATCTTCTTTATTCGAATTCTAATAAAAGTTTTAGCAGAAAGAGTGGGCTTTCCTGTCAGAATGGTAAAAAGGGTTTTCAGCGTCTTTTCTCTCTCACAGTAAACACCTGCACCCCTCATTTACACATCAATTCAGAAAAACCTGGTGATACCCCAGCAGAGCAGATTAACCACCCACTGCAGGCAAATCCAGCCAGTCCTGCAAACCACTCTCCTCAGTGTTAAGACTTTTATACCTCCCGGACCAAAGCTTTAAATGAAGGCAAACCCAAATGTTAATATTTGGCTCCAAAACCTACTTAAAATCCCATCCTCTCATAGCTGGATGTTGTTGTGGGCGCCTGTAGTTCCAGCTACTTGGGAGGCTGAGGCAAGAGAATCACTTAAGACCAAGAGTTTGAGGTTGCTACAGCACTCTACCAAGGGTAACAGTGAGGCTCTGTCTCAAAAAAAAAAAAAATGAAAAAGAAAAGAAAAATCCCATCCTCTCTCCCCATGGTACCTGGCTGAGCAATTAAGTCGCCGCTTCTCGGTGAATCGGAGGTGTTTTTTAATGGAAGTTTCTTTTCCTGCGCTTTCTGTTTCCCAGTGGGGGTCTAGGTGAGGCCTTCTTCCTGTCGTGTGAGAGGAGAGTTTACCAGAAAAGGAAACACTAAGCAGGTTTTTTTTTCTTCATAGCATTCTGAGTGGTTTCCACACAAGTACACACTACGGTTTAGAAAGTTCAGAAAGGGGAAGATGAATGTGGGCAACAGCAGCCAGGGAAGAAGTGGAACTGCAGCGTTAAAGATGCAAGAGCCAGAAATTCACCTCAGGAAAGGAATTACTTGTTTCCTGTTTATTCAGAGCATGCAAATCCTACTGCTATTTGTTTATTTTATACCTTAAAATGAAATAAAGTGTTTTGAACATTCACTATGTGTTTTTATGATTAAAGGGGGTAAGAGAGAGAGTGAGCAAGAGCGAAATGAAATGAGCCAGTTTAGTTGGTGAGAGCATATCGCTGCTGCAGTCAAGGTCAGGGTCACCCCCTGTACTGAGAATCTCAGAAGAATTTCAGCAAATGTGTACTCTGTCTCTGAGGGTCTAGGCAAGGCTAGCAACAGTGAATGGATCCCCAGTGTCAGTCTACTCCACTGATGATGTGCATGGACACTCTCCTGAGTATAAAGATCCAGGGGCTCACATTGGCACACACACATTTGACATTCAGGGTCACAGACTCCAAGAAGCCAGTTTATACTTACCTCCAGGAATGGAGAAATCTCTGTGCTGCTTTAAAGAACGACACTCTTGTGTGCTCTTTCCTCTGCAGTTGTATAAACTACCAGGACTTTTCTAATGTTACATAACATCTTATTTTATAAAGAGCATCTTGATGTTAACCTATCTGGCATAGAGGGATATCTGCTACATTTTTTTTTTTAAATTAAATCATATGTGTGTACATTAATGCAATCATGGGGCTCCATACACTGGTTTTATAGACCATTTGACATATTTTCATCACACTGGTTAACATAGTCTTCCTGGCATTTTCTTAGTTATTGTGTTAAGACACTTATATTCTACATTTACTAAGTTTTATATGTACCCTTGTAAGATGCACCATATGTGTAATCTCACCACTCTCCCTCCGCCCATCCTACCCCCTCCCTCCCCTCCCTTTCCTCCTTCCCAATATTCTTAGGTTATAACTGGGTTATAGCTTTCATATGAAAGCCATAAATTTGTTTCATAGTAGGGCTGAGTACATTGGATATTTTTTCTTCCATTCTTTTTTTTTTCCTTTTTTTTTTTTTTTAATTAAATCATAGCTGTGTACATTAATGCGATCATGGGGCACCATACACTGGTTTTATAGACTGTTTGACACATTTTCATCACACTAGTTAACATAGCCTTCCTGGAATTTTCTTAGTTATTGCGTTG
>CAUYPK010107703.1:0-17570 GCA_963574355.1 Loris lydekkerianus | reverse complement strand
CTTTTGTGTGTTTAATTTCTAACTGCTTAGTGGAAATATTGAACCTAAAATGCTAGCATTTTAAGATTTATTAATATATAGTATTTTTAAACTGTTGGCATGCAATCTTTTTTAAAGGGAGCTATTCTTAGGTATTTATTTATTTGTAGCTGGAAGAAAACATGGCAAATCCAATTGAGATTTCATTTCCAATTAGAGATTTTGCTTTTCAGTTTCTCTGTAATCTGGCCAATAGTTTATCAATTTTATTTATTTTTTTGAAAGAAACAATTTTTTAAACATTAATTTTCTGAATGATTCTTTTGTTTTCAATTTCATTAATTTCTGGTTTAATTTTGGTTATTTCTTTTCTTCTTCTGGGTTTGAGATTAAATCATTGTTCCTTTTTCATTTCCTTAAGATGATTCATTAGTTTGTTGATGTGCTTTTTGTTGTTCAGATGTAGGCATATAAGGCAATGAATTTCCTTCTTAAGATTGCCTGTTCAAATGTTTAATTCATCTTGAATTTATTTTTGTGTATGACACGGGATAGGGGTCCTGTGTCATTCTTCTGTGTGTGGCTATCCAATTTTCCCAGCACCATTTACTGAATTAGGCACTCTTTCTCCATTGTATGTTGTTTTCTGTTTTGTCAAAAATCAGTCGGTTGTAGGTACATGGTTTTACTTTCAGATTCTCTGTTCTGTTCCATTGGTCTATGTCTCCACTGTTATACTAGTACCATTCTGTTGTGGTTACTATAGCATTGTAGTATAATTTTAAGTCAGACCTTGGCAGAATATTTATAATTAAACCCCAAAGGAAAATATAGCAACAATAAAAATAAACAAATGACATTTAATTAAATTAAAAAAGCTTCTGCATGGAAAAGGGAATAACATAGTGAATAGACAACCTCCGGAATGGGAGAAAATGTTCACAAACTATGCACATGAGAAAGAACTGATATCCAGAATTCACAAACAACTCAAACCAGTCATCAAGAAAGAAAAAAAAAAAAAAATCCCATCAGAAAAAACAATCCCATCAGAAAATAGGCAAAAGAAAGAACAGAAGTTTTTTGAAAGAAGATAGACAAATAACCAACAAACATATTTAAAAATGCTGAACATCACTAGTTATCAGAGAAATGCAAATTAAAACCAGAATGAGATATAACCTTACTCCTATTAGACTGACTTGTATTTAAAAGTCCAAACACAATAGGAGCTGACACAAGTGCAGAGAAAAAAGAACACTGAAACACCATTGACGGCCTGCAAATTAGCAATTTCTATGGATAACAGTATAGAGATTCTTAAAAGAACTGAAAGACCTACCATTTGATATAGCAGTCCTATTTCTGGGTATCTACCCAAAGGAAATGAAGTCATTTTATCAAAAAGACACCTGCATTCAAACCTCTGTCGTGGCACAATTCACAATTGCAAAGTTGTGAAATCAAACTAAATGCTGTTTAATTCATGAGCAGATTAACAAAAATTCATACACACACAGACACACACACCTGGAGTACTACTCAGACATACAAAGGGATGATGCAGTAATGTGGAGGGAACTGGAGACCGTTATCCTAAGTGAAGTATCTCAGGAATGCAAAACCAAACACCACATGTTCTCACTAATAAGTGGAAACTAATAGACCGGTACACAGGCACAAAGCAATATAAAGGACATGAGAAACCAAAAAGTGGGGAGGACAATAGGATAGGTGTGGCATAAAAACTTGCTTACAAGGTACATTGAATGCTATTCTGGTGCTGGGCACACCAAAATCCCTGATTTAAGCATTATGTAGTTATCTATGTAATAAAAACACTGTACCTCCATAATTAGTATTTTGAAATAAATTAAATTTATTTAATACTACAGCATCTATAAGTGCATAGTTGTTATTTTTCCTTAAGCATATTCTTTAAAATATGTATAATTGTGTATTCTAATATTTAGATTTGTGACATATGTAATGATAATATGAATAACAATAATACCATTCAGCAAAAGAAAAGTAAATAGAAGTATATAAGACTAGCATCTCTGTATTACATTAGAATTAAGGTATTATTATTCTGAAGTAGATTCTGAAAAAGTAAAAAATGTATGTTAAAACTGCTAAAGAAATAACTTCAAATCTACATATAGTAAAACAAACTCACATGTCAGAAGAATACACTGAATTCAAAAGCATGGAGTAAAAAAGGCAAGGCCTTTCAGACTAGATAAAAAGGAAAAAAATATGCAAAAAAAAAAAAAATCTAATCATACACTGCATACAGAAGGCACTCTCCAGACTTGAAGACACAAAGAGACTGAGAGAAACAAAATGGAAAAATATATACCGCACAAACAATAACCATAAGAAACTTGAAGTGGCCATGCTAATATCACTGAAAATAAATAGGAAAACAAAAAGTGTGACTAGATACCAAAAGAGACATTTCATAACAATGAAAGACTCAATCAGAAAGATATAACTATCAAGATAGACATACATTCACCTAAAATAGACCCCCAAATATGTAAAAGTCAAATTGACAGAAACAAAGAGTGAAGTGAGAAGCAGGCTATGTCACAACAGAAGACTTCAAAGCTATGGGTTCGATGATGCCCAGACAGCTAGGAAGAATTTCAATATGGTGACCATAAAACCTATGAGACCTAAAACTACAGAAGCCTCCAACCAACAACTGCAGAGTATCTGTTCTTCTCAAGTGTACATAAAACTTTCTTTAGGATAGATCACATTTTATGCTATAAAACAAAGCTAAATAAATTTTAAACCATTTTATAATAAAAGAATGTTCTCTGATCACAGTGGAATGAAATTATTAACTATAAATAGAAAAGAAAATGGGAAAACCAAACATGAGGACATTCAATAGCATGTGCACACATAAAAATGCATTAGACAAGAAAAAATACAAATTAAAAAGTATATTTACATGGATAAAAGAAAATATACAATATATAATTTATATGGTGCAACTAAAGCAATATTTGGAAATGCACAGCTATAAAATTCTACACTATAAAAAAGAAGCATTTAAAATCAATGATCTAACTTTCCACCTTAAGATTCTGGGGAAAAGGGGGGAACAAATTTAACCTAAAGTAACCTGCAATAGGAAAATAACAAAGATTAGAGTGAAAATTAGTAAAATAGATAACAGAAAAACAATGAACAATTTCAATAATACTAAAAGATAATTCTTTACAATGATAATAAATGGATCATCTGTAAAGTGATTAAAGTCTCAAATATTTATAAAATCAGGACAAAAATAAAAAGAGATGAGAATTAATACTATAAATAAAGGTGGTGACATTATGGAAATAAAAATGATTTTAAAGGAATATTATGAACAATTGTTTGTCAATACATTACATAACTCAATTGAAATGGAAAAATTACTAGAATGGTACACACTACAGATCTGACTCAAGAAGAAATAGAAAATGTAAGTAGACCTGTAACAAAGAGCATACATGTAATTAAATCAAAAACTACTCACAAGGCTTCAGGTTAATTACACCCAAATTTAATGAAGAATTAATACTAGTTCTTTAGAAACTCTTCAAACAATAAAAAAGGTGGAAACACTTTTCAGCTGATTGTATGAGATCAATTATTACCCCAATATCAATATTAGACAAAAAGCTCACAAGAATAGAACATAATATACCAATGACTTTTGTGTATATTGATGCAAAAATCTTCATTGAGGTACTGACCAACTAAATCTAGCAATATATAACAAGAATTATATAACATATCTAAGTGGATTTATTTCATGAGAGCAAGTTTGTTTTAAAACCAAAAATGAATTATAATATACCACATGAAGAAAATAAAAACCAAAATCCACATGACCTTCACATTAGATGGAGAAAAACCACTTGACAAACTCCCACAGTTTTACATTATAAGAAGACTCAAGAAAGTAAAAATAGAAGAAAACTCAGTTTTTGCTTTAAAAAAGAAACAAAACTTTCTATATCTGCAGACATTCTCTATATAAAAAATCCTAAGAAAACAACTATAAATTATTAAATTAATAATCAAGTTCAGCAAGCATGCAGGATACATTATATCTCCATATAATTGCAATAAAAATTTGAAAATAAAATTAAGAAAATAAATGAACTTACAATAGCCTAAAAAGAACAAAATAATTTGAAACAATCTTAATAAAATAACTGCTAACTTACACTTTGAAGCTACAAAGCATTGTTGAAAGAAATTAATAAGCATTTGAATGAAGATAAATCCTTTTTTATTCATGACTAAGATTAATATTTTTAAAGTGTTCTCCGAGTTTATCTATAAAGTCAATGGAATCCCTTTTAGAATTTACACAATTTTGAAGAAATTGATAAGCTGATTATAAAATTCATGTGGAATACCAAAGAATAACTCAGAAGACCCGTAAGTATCTTGAATTCTCCTAAATCTACTTGAAAAAGAAGAACACAGTTGAAAGACTCACATTTTTTTTCTTATTTAAAAATGAAACAACAATAATGAACCTGGTCACTTTCAACAGATCCATGGAGCAGAACTGAGAGGTCAGAAATGCACCCATATGTCTGTGGTCAGCAGGTGCCTGAGAAAGGCAATGAGGCCATTAAATGGGGGAAATGATGCTTTTCAGAAACAGTGCTGGAACAACTAAATTGTGACCCTTATGTCATGTAATATCAAAATACAGCATATATATATGAAAATATGTATTAAAATGGGTACATATATTAATAGATATGAAAAACTATTACAATTCAATAACAAAAAGGCAAACAGCCAACTTTAAAATGATGGGCAAAGGGTCTGAGTAGAATAAATGGTTCTCCAAAGAAGATATATAACTGACCAGTAAACAAATGAAAAAAATGCCTTGTATCAGTAGCCATCAAGAAAATGCAAAACTGCAGTGAAATACCTTATCACACACACAAGGATGGCTAGGATCAAAACATCAGATAGCTTATAAGTGTTGGTGAGGATGCAGAGAAATTATAATCCTCATAAACTGTTGGCGAGAATGGAAAGTATTACAGCTTTCTGAAAAATTCTCCAAAAATGCTTTGAATGGTTAACATAGTGTTACATTGTGACCCAGAAATGTCCTATGTGTGCAGATATCCAAGAGAAAAGAAAACATATGTCCATAGAGAAACTTACACATACGTGTTCCTAGTAGCATTCCTCATAACCAGAAAGTAGCCACAATCCCAATATTCAGCAATTAAAGAATAAAGGAAATGTGATACAACCATACAGTGGAATATTAAATAGCCATATAAAGGGATGAAATAGTAATATATAAACAGCACGGATGAACTTTGAGAACATTATGCTGAAAGTATGAAATGCAGATTTTATATGGTTCGATTTACACTGAAGGTGTAAAAGGAATGAGGTCTTGAAATCTCTGTCTTAATCTTTTTCATACCATAATTGCGTATGTGTTTCCATTTTGAATATGACAGCCTAAAATCCTATTAACTTTTGGACTTGATTCATTTCATGATAGACACATCCACTGAGCCAGGGCTGTCTGGTTATTCAGGCAACAAGAAACAAGGAAGGAGGAGTCATTTTTGTTCTGTTATTGGACAAGCGCAGTTTCATTCTCCTGCCTCTTCCTTATCCCCGGTCTCTACGTATCAGTTAATCACTCTGCACCTGTCATCCACGTGCAAGCAGAGTCAACCTTATGAACTTAGTTACTTTAATTCAGGCGTCCTCAAGCTTTTTGAAAAGGGGGCCAGTTCACTGTCCCTCAGACCTTTGGAGGGCTGGACTATAGTCTAAAAAAAAACTATGAGCAAATTCCTATGCACACTGCACATATCTTATTTTGAAGTAAAAAAACAAAACAGGAACAGATACAATCACACTGCCTCATGTGGCCTGCAGGCCGCAGTTTGAGGACCCCTGATCTGAATCTTTAGTCTTAACAATCCTGTTTCTGATACATGGTGTTATTAGCAAATGTTTTTGTCCCCCCCTCTCATTTTTTTCCCATTTGCTCAACCAAAGTTTCAAGGAATAAGACCCAGGTCATTAGTGGTTTGTGTATATGAGTTAACAAATTGTTAGGGGGCTAGAAGGGGGTCTGTGATACACACCATTGCCATGTCCGTGCTGCCTCTGTGGTTTAGCCTGAGAACTGTCTGCTTAAATTGTGTTACATACAGTTCCGTTGTCTTGCTCAGAGGCAGAATATTCCGGGAACTCTGAAACAATGGGATTGAGATGAAGATCCTGTTGGAGATTGTAATAGAGACACTGATTTCTCTGCAGCTCTAATTTATAGGTTTATTAAGCACATCTATGACCTGTTGGACTTAACACATGACAGTTAAAATCTAGAATCTATTACCAGGTAAAGGAGTTTAAATATAAGTGATCATGGAGTAGACATCGGGTCACATTAAAAATTAAGATAACGTACATTTTTAATACACATATACCTAAAATGGAAGAAACATCTTGGAATAGTCTTTCAAGCTTGGGTCTAGAGACACATTTCTGGGGCTGATACCTTGTTCTACCAACTGCCTGCTGGAAGAACAGTGTCTGTTCCTGCTCTGCCTCACTTGTCACCGCTCTACAACTTTGATAATGACTATAACATATTATATGGCCACTGCATTTGAACACATATGAACATTATGTAGAGTATCTGGGAGATAGAATGTAATTAAAAGTTCTCGTTTTTATTTTTATAGTTTCAGTTTTGATCCATTCACATCAGAAAAAAAAGAAAAAGAACTTTTGGAACTATAGCAAACTTTTAGATGAAAGGTCAGGTATACACAAATAAAAATATTTTGAACACTTATTTTAAATTGGCAGAAGGATTAGAAATGAAAGAAAAGAAGACAACATATTACAGAACAGAGAAAAATTTTCAAATGAAATGCACATCCATGAGAAGAGATTTAGCATCGCACACTAGGACTACAAGCCACTGGCTGAAAATCTCACTACTCAGAATATCTCAATCCTTAATGTAGATTAAAAAAATTATAGTGACTCTTTCTGGTTCTCTTCTTCCAACATCAAAGTGTAAGGATTAAAATTGTCAAGAAATAGTAACATTTGTAAAGAGAGCTTCGGGAACTAGGACAGAGAGAGGGTGAGGTACGGCAAAATGAAAACTAGGGTAGGTGTGAGGGTGAAGGAGAAGAGGAGAGCTCACGGCAGTGGGTCCCAGGAAAACAACACAGGCACTGCAGAAATGCAGTTTGGTAGCACAGGGGACAAACTCAAGGCACTCTCCAAAAATAGAGAAAGAAGGAGCAAAGCTATCAAAACAACAGAAAGGGGGGCAGGTACTGAGGCCAGAGGACAGTGTTCCAGTTTAAGAACCAACGTCAGCAATGAGAAAACAAGGACTTGAGAGAGTGCAATTCATCCAGCTGACTGAAAACAAATACAGATATTGATTGAATCATTTAGCACAGGTATGAAAAGAAAAAGAGGTAATTAGAAACCAGTAGGATTGGGTCATTCTCAAGCATATTAATCCTCCAACAATATGCTGTGAAAACAAACAGTGAAGAAAGAAAATTCTTCATCTGCTGGATGCATTAGAGCTTCTTTCACCCTCTTTTTAAAGGACAATTGAGGAGTCTGAGATGTGACCAAAAAATGTGGCACCCCGGTGTACTGATTATTTCAAATTGAAGGCTCTTGGGGATCAGCAGGAACAAAAGGGGCTTGCCTCTGATATTACCTTATCTGTCCAAAGAACAGACCTGCACAGGAGGGACACAACTGCCTTCAGTCCCCTCCACAAAACTTCATTAACCAGGGAAGAGTAAAGCTCATATCGCAGAGAAAGAGATGGACAGTTAGATACCACACTTACAGCCCAGACAAATTGTGTTCCAACCCATTGTTTTTTCTCCAGTCGCATTAAGTTCCATGAAGAATCATTTACTAACCTTTATGAGTACATTCACACACCCCTCCTAAATAATTTCCCGTCCCTGAAATTGTCACCTCCTCCCGTAATCCCTTCCCCTTATGAAAAAGGTTACGTCAACATCTGGACACAGTGGGTTCTTGGGTAATCACTCACCTATGGTTTTTCCCCCTGTGCATATTAAATGTATTGGTATGCATTTCTCTCCTATTAATCTTTCTATTGAAAGTTCATTTTTAGTGACTTTCCGAGGGTGGAGGTAAAGATTCCCCCTACACCTCTCCACATCACGTCAACATTTCCTCCTGCCCTCATGCCCCGTTGTTCTCTGGGGCTGTCAATTTGCTTCCAACTTTCCATCATGCTATTGATATATATGGAATATCCATGCACGTGGAACATATTTTTCCAAATGTATAGCTCATTCTTATTTGGTTGATTTTTGGATGCAAATTTAGCATGCTTTGCCATCTAATTTTATTTACCGCAGCAGACTTTTTTCTCAGACTGTCAATGTCAGCTTTTTCTGATCCATCTAAATCTCTCAGAGCTGAATGGAACTTGTCACCTGAAATAAATGTAAATTGATATGTAGCTGAACAGAATTCCATGAAACTATGCACAGAATGTTTTCACAATTATAGAATTGGACATTTAATAAATCTGTTCTAAAATGTTTTATAAAATTGCTACAGAAATCCATGAAGAAGCTGTAATTTTAATACTTGGAATGTAATATCTTTTAGTGACACTGACACAAAACTGTAGGGGAAGAAAGAGTAATTTTCTTTCTGCCCTCATGAGTTCATAGCTAGAACCTCTATAACAAAAGATTAGCACAATGAAAGAAAGGTTTATTTACATGCATATCTCATGTATACGTGAGAGATACTCAGACTCTGGGTAATTCTTCAAGTGGTGGCTCAGAATTCTCACTTTAATACACATCTTCATCATAGAATAACAAATTTTTAGGCAAGTAATATGACCAAGAAAAAAAAAAAGGACTTCCAAACCAATACAGCCTGGGAAGGCAAATCTAGGGTAGATAAACATTGGCTAAGTGCAAAGATTCATCTGGTGCCGATGGAGTCTAAAGTCATCTCTGTTGATAAACGTTTGTCCTTCCTGGAAGAGAGGGGAGGAGGGACACATTTACCTTTGTAAATTTATCCTCTGCCCTTAGGAAAATAGGCGGAGAGAACTTCACTTACATCTGTTTTTCTCAATTGCCTTGAGCTCAAAACAATCCTTATGCCAAACTGGCATATCTTGGGGTGGCATATTCTGCCATCCTTCAAAACAGTTAATATGTATTTGTACAAGGCAAATGTATTTGATGCAGCCACACACACACACACACATTCATAATGCAGAAAGTAAAGTAATGTAAAGAATAAAACTAATTGAACCATGGCTAATATCACCAAAACAATACAACAAAATGAGAGATTTTGTTCCTCCTTTTCTTCAGTGTGGGATCCCCATGTGCTTCCAAACTAATACAAGTACATCTTCTTTAATATAGAGATTAGTCCTGGATTCCATTTATATTAAAGCAATATATTTTATTTCTAAAATTATTAATCGGATTTCTCTATTATGAATGAAAGCTGCTCTAATTATCTTCCAGAGGTGTTCTTGATAGGACTTTCTGAAAAAGAACCATATTCATCATCTAGTTTGAAATTGCTTAGGCTGAAAGAAAGCTATCTTTTATAACTCTAAGCGCATAATTTATGCCTAACGTTTTAGTAGTTGCTATGGAG
Organism: Loris lydekkerianus; assembly: GCA_963574355.1. Lineage (NCBI taxonomy): Eukaryota > Metazoa > Chordata > Mammalia > Primates > Lorisidae > Loris > Loris lydekkerianus. The sequence continues at coordinate 7,865 of CAUYPK010107703.1, read as the reverse complement.
ACTTCAGAATCGGTTTCACATGTTAAATATAGTGTTCTTTTACTTGTACTTAATTTGCATTTTAAAGACCTAATGTCTATCATTTCTCCACCAGCACCCTTGGTGATAGAAGCTGTTAGGTGCTTCATCTGACCTCTTTAGTATAGTGCAGTTTTGTTCTACCAAAACTGATTTCAGAACTCGCATAAAATAAATTTCCTAAATTACTCTTAGAAGAGTTTCCATTTTTATTTTCTTTTTTAAAGTAGTAAGTTATTTACAACATTAACACAAGTAAAGCATTATTATTGACCAACTATCCAATGATTTAATTTTAATTTCAATCCTATTATAACAAATACCATTATTATGCAGGCAAATTGATACAGTTGAGTGATCACCACACCTGAAGGAGGACAGAGCTTCTCCCTTCACATGGTTAACTCTGTGTGTTCTTACCAAGGTCTACTGTCAATTTAATCGCTGATAAAATGAGAATAATGCTCATTGCGTGAAGCCCACAAGCTTTTGTGAACATTGCAAACTGAGTACAAGAAAGCATGCCCCTTAATGGAAATGGAAAAGTAGTGCATAAATGTTACCTGTTATACACTTCCCACAGGCTCATGTAGAATGAGGCAGATAAAAACATTTAAAAACAAAACAAAACAAACAACAACAAAAAAAAAAAAAAAAAAAACGTGGAAGCCAAACAAGACGACTGAAGGACTCTGGCATTGCAAGTCCACTAGCCCCTGGTTTACACTAATGTCAGCTATTCAAGCCGCCCTCTGAGATTGTGCTTCCGCATAAAAGCGTTTAATTTTATTCCAGCACACTTATGACTTTAAGCTCTAAGACACTGGGACCTCTTACTGTGTTTTAAAATGCCTCATATTTATGTCGTACAGAAAAGGGCAATTTTCAACCAAAGCATATGCCCTTTAACTTGAATAATACATGCAATAATAATAATTATAATAAAAAGGATGGTATAGCTATTTGAAAGTCCCAAAGATTTGCTCCTGATGCTTAAGAAAGGTTGTAGCACATTTTGCAAACTCTTTGTGATTTTACTTTCTCCTCTGAATTGGTCACCATATGAGGAATTAAAAGAAAAAAATTACATCTCTGTTAAGTAAGATTTATCTGGAGAAATGGTGATTCATCCTAATGTCTCTTCCAGATACATTGTCCCCAATTTAAAAGAGAGAAAATAAAATTGCTGCAACTATGGCTGGGTGGTGGCTTCTGTAGGAGCTGGAAAGCAAAAGAGAATATTTGTTGTTGCCGCTACTATTGTTTCCTCATAAATAGCAATAAACAGTTTATTTCTTTGGGGAGCCTACTTGGAGGAAAATTTAGAATATGTAAAATAGTCTGTCCAGAGGAAATAGCGATCTGGGTTACTGAGGAAATTTAGAGCTAGAATAATAAATATATGTAAAAGAATCAGCATTTAAGTGATAATTGAAGTCTGGAAGTATCAGCAATTGCACAGAAATGGTGTTTAGAATAAAAAGTGAGATGCCCAAGAAAGAAACTTTGTAAACTATGAACATTTAAGAAGGAAAGACGGAGTGACACGGAGGTGTTCCTGACAGCGGAGAGGGGAGGTAGTTGCTGAAATCTGACTCAAGTTCTGTCCTCCAGGCTGGGTGGAGGCTGTGTGTCTTTCTAAATCTTATTAGATACCACAAGGGTTATCAGCATTCCTGTATGAAAAGATGGGAAAGGAAAGAAAATACGTAATAACAATGGTGGGAGAGAAAGAAAAAGATACAAGACCCCCAGAGAAGGCAAGGGAGGGACTTGTAAATAGAAACCTAGGAATGGTTCAATGCACTCTCTGAATCACTCTCTAATTTTGTCTGTTCACATATGGAAATGAATATGTTTGCCAAAGTTAATTGAGTACTAGTCACCACTGAATAAACTCTTATAAAAGCACAATTATTGCTCAAATATATGGCTCTGCTAGGTAAATTTAAATCTTAAATAGTCAAACTTGTGTTTTTATTCATTGAAACCATCAACAGAAAAAGAATGGGAAAGGGCAGTAACTTGGGCATGTTTTAACTAATGATCTGATGATGACAACTCTCAGATCCAAAATAATGCTGTTTTTACCCCAGCCAAAATGTTCCTCCTGACGGCCTTTGCCCTGCTGTCAGGCTGACCCCCAGAGCAGCAGCTCATTTGCACCCTATTAGTTTTGCAATGAGGCTTTGAGTTGTTGTGCATAGAAGCTTGGCTTCAAACAAACATATTTCTATTTATCACAACATCAAGGTGCATGAACTGATTAAAGCAGTTTTAAAACAGTGGCAATTATTCTATGATTATTCTTTAATATTCTTTAATATTCTATAATAATATTATATCTTTAATATAAGTTACAATAAAATGCTGGAGTTTCAGTTCAAAATACAACAGAGTAAGGACGCTATATCTCTTAATAAATATGAGAAAGAACAAAAGTGATGCAAGAGTCGGGCATTTTCAGATTCAAAGTAAATAGAATGGCGTTCATTAAGGAAAAGGCTACAATCTAAAGTTCCACCCAAGTAGCTGAGTCACACATGCCTCTCCTTTACTGTCCTTGGACAAGTCTAAACCCAGGTGAAAATGCTGGCAGTCGGCACAGCAGCCTGTTCAGCGCAGAGGCGGAGAGGGAAGTCCTCATGCTCAGAGGCAGAGTCAACCACCTGCTGTTTGTTTTTTTTTTTCTTGATTTTTCTCTGAGCATTGTCCCCAAAGGATCCTGTCACAGAAGCAGCAACAAGAACCCAGGAGGGCACCATCGTCTGATGACTCCGTATCTTCCTCCCAAATCAGAAAAGTTCTAGCTTCATTGAGTTTTCTCTCTCTCTCTGTCCTTCAGTCCCTTGTCTGTGGTTGCAGGCACAGTCACAGTGATGTGCAGCTCAGGGGACTGAAGCCAACTCCTGGGCAGAGAATCCAAGAGCACTGGGAAACTCCTGGAGATGGTGGGGAAGTAGGAACTCAGGAAAACACCCAGGAAAGGTGCTTATCAGCTCCTGGGCTTCCCATAAGCTGCTCAGGGGGAGATTAGTTCTTATTCATCTTCCCTAATAAATTTAGACCTGAAATAAAAGGTAGTTCTCAAGAGCAGGCTAGACAGAGTGGCAGGCAGGTGGGACAGACCAAAATGACACTGGCAAAGATGGAAACTGAAATGACTTCGGAACCAGAGACCACAGAATGCAACTTGAAACCCCCAAATAAGTTGATTACTGCCTGAAAAAAAAAAAACAAAAAAACAAACAAACAAACAAACAAAAAACGCACTTGATGTTCTCTGTAGGATTTAAAGGAGATTCATAGCATAATATTAAAATATTCAATATGCCATCAAAAAGTGTTCCTCACATAAAGAAAAAGCATTATGTCAACTTACATAGACAAGATGTTCAACAAATATCAGTGACAGGATGAAACAGATATGAGAATTATCTGACAGATATGAGAATTATCTGACAAAGACTAAAGCAGCTGTCACAAAAATGCTCAAAGAAGCCTTTGCAAATAATTTTGAAACAAATGAAAAAAAAAAGAAAAAGCCTCAGAAAAGAAATGAATTCTATAAAGATGCGACCAGGTGTGGTGGCACATGCCTGTAGTCTAGGCTACGTGGGAGGCTATCGCAGGAGGACTGTTTGAACTTAGTAGTTTAAGATTACAAGATCCGTCTGGGCAATTTGGTAAGACACCATCTGTAAAACAAAAAGTTGTAAAGATGAAGCCAGGCCAGGGCAGTGGCTCACACCTGTGATCTCAGAACCCTGGGAAGCTGAGGTAGGTGAATTGCTTGAGCTTAGAGGAGTTCAAGACCAGCCTGTGCAACAGGGAGACTCCCTCTCTACTAGAATTAGAAAAACTAGGTGGGCACTGTGGCAGACACCTCTAGACCCAGTTACTTAGAGATGAGGCAAGAGGATCTTTTGAGCTCAGGGATTTGTGGTTGCTATAAACTGTGATGCCACAGCACTCTACCCAGGGCTACAGTGAGAGACTCTGTCTGAAAGTAAACAAACAAACAAAAAGATGAACTCAATAGAATATTTAAATTCAGAACTGAAAATTACAGTAAGAAGGAAAACGAAGGAGGAAGAAGAGTGGGGGAAGAGGGAAGAAGGAGAAGGGGGACCCCTGATTTACTGACAGCCTGGGCACAGTGCAAGGGTGGGGATAGCAGAGGAAGAGTCTACAAAGGGAAGGCAGAGCAACAGAAATAATCCAATCTCAACCACAGAAAGAAAAATATTAAAAAATGTTAATAGCGCCCCAAGGACTTGTTGCACAAAAACAGAATTCATGTACCCAGAGTGGTGCTCATCACCACGCCCTTCCACTGCTGAGGCTGCTGCACCTGTCGCTCATCAGGAAAACCAGGCGAGAGAGCGCTGAAGCTCACCTGGGTGCCGTGTCCTCCCTCCCTGCTTAGCAATAGAGAGCGGTGGAGATTTAATTCACAAAGAAGAGCTTAGTTTGCGTGTTTTATTTTTGAATATGGCATCTTTGCAATATGATAGTTAGGAAGTTACTTTCAAGCCGATCTCATTATGTAAAATCTCCTCTTTCCTCTCGTAAGGTTATAAAATTCTTTATTATAGCACTGAAACCAACAAATGTCCATTACATCTTCATGACTGTAACTTTTTCCTGTTTTTTGTTCATAAAACTGAGTGGGTAAACATATGCGAGAACTAAAGTGTTCTACAAAACTGAGCGTGAAGCTAAGAATAATGAAGGCTTCAGCTAGGAGGCCTCCCCAGGCTGAGTGGGGAGGGGAGAGACTATCTTGTTAGTGGCATAAAAAGGTGGACGGTGCCCACCATAAAGTGTCTAAGGGAGTTTTTTTTCCCTCTTTTTTTTTTCTTCCTTTTAAAAAATCAGTGCAGTGCATCACATAAAAGTTTATCTCGGACCCCCAGGAAATTGTCTATAAGAAGATGTTTATAGTTAATGTCATAAAGAACTTTGTTGGTGTTGGCCTGGGCCCCGGGTGGCCCTCCAGCCCAGGGAGTCAGTGCTTTGATATAGGACTGAGGGAGCCCCTTGGAAGTCCTGGAGACCCTTTCACACCACTATCAAAGCCAAAGCTATTTTAATAATAGTATTCAGACAGTTTTTAGTATTCAGATAGTTTTTCATCCTCATACTCTCATGAGAATATCGTTGAGATTTCCAAAGGCTCTGTAATGCGTTAGATCACAGCAGATTGAATTCCAAAGCAGATATGAGACTCCAGCTCCCTGAATATAAGCCAGAAACTAAAGGTATTAAGCAATACCACCTGTCAAAGGACAAAATTACAACAAGTTTACCTTAAAGATTCTAGTCGGCTTCATTGTGATTCTGAAATGGAGGCAAAACTTGATTCCGTAAAATAGAATAAATGTTCCAATGAGCACAGGAGGGAGGTTAGCTGTGCAGATAGAAAGGGCTGAAGTGCGCAGAAACAAAGAACAAAAGCAAATTGGTCATTTCAAAGTTGTTTTTCTTGTAAGGCAGCCACAAGGAGACAGAACATTAGAAAAATAACTAATGGGTTAACAACAGGTTGCTATGGGTTAAAGGTTAAAACAGAGGACGCTCTATTATCATGCCCATTGAAATTGGCATATTTGGTCAATTAGGCTGTTGACGCCTCTCTCCTGATTTCTCTGATTTACTGAGAACAGGTAACAGCTAAGTTGTGGTTGGGGATAGGGAATCTCACTGTGGGTGACTCCATGTTCAGTCCAGTCTACTGGGGCCTACTGCAAGAGTCCAAAATGATACTCTTTTGTAAGTTTTGTTCAGTCTTCTCACTAATTTCCATGTCTTGGTATTTTTTTAAATGAGTACCCTTACACATATATAATTTTGCATATGTGTAAGTATATAAGTGTGTCTTTTTCTCTACCTCCTCGCCATATAGTGTCTTATCGCAATTTTGGATTTTTGCTAGTATGACAGGTAAAAATGGTACTGTGAAGTCCATATGACACAGCTGGCTGTAGTGGCACACCTGCGGTCCCAGCTACCCCAGACCTTGAGCAAGAGGACCACCCAAGCCCAGGAGTTTAAGACTAGCCCAGGCAACACAGTGAGAGTCCATCTCCAAAACAAAAATTATATTACAGTAATTTTTTTCTGTTGTTGTTTGATGGGAGGAAGGCAGAATTCCTCTCTGCTGCCGAGGCTGGAGTGGAGTAGCATGAACATAGCTCATAATAGAACCTCAGAATCTTTGGCTCAAACTATCCTCCCACCTCAGCCTCCTGAGCAGCTGGGACTACAAATACATACCACTACTGTTGGCTAGCTTTTATTTATTTTATTTATTTATTTTTTTTTAGAGATAGAGTGTTGCTATATTGTCTGGGCTGGCCTCCAACTCCCAGCCTTAATGATCCTCCTGTCTCAGCCTCCCAAAGTACTGGTGAGAAAGGATACCCAGAAAAAGTGAATTCTAAGAGAATAGAGATCTTCTCAAGGAGACTCCCATGATACACCTCTGAGGTCCTCATCCCCTAACCCCCCCGTGGTGACTCTGTTCTTAGGAATTTGTAGACTTAACTTCCTGGGATCTGCAAACTTCTGCTTCTGTGAAAGCCTACAGTTGTGCAAAAGCAGGAGCTGTTTCTCCAGCTTGATTCAAACTGACCAAAGAGAAAAGTACCCATGGGCCGGAACTTTTCAACTCGGGCTAAACAGGAGAAGATTGAGCCAGTCCAGGAGCCCTGCTATTTTGAATTCTTCCCTGCCTTCTCTCTGCCAGCTGAAATAAAGCCTTTCTTCTTTTAAACATAGTGTTTGGGTGCTCTTTCTCTCCATTGGGCCTGGTCTTTCTGCAACCCTGGAACTACTGGTGTAGGCCCCTGTGCCTGGCCTACAGAATAATTTTAATTGTAATTTCTCTTACTATGAGACAAAGGATATTTCTTGTGGGTAAGGGTAATTTATATTTCCTTTTCTGTTAACTGTTTCCTATCTTTTGTCTATTATGCCACTGAATTATTCATTTTAATCTTTTTTTAACAGTATTCTTCTCATGAATGTCTTTGTTTTTGAAACTATGGGAGTTTTTTTTTTTTTTACAATTATGTTAATTAAATTAACTTGAAATGGATTTAAAGAAATTGATGAATAGAAAGTTTGAAATATCTTAGTATTAATTTATTTTTGTTCCATGTCTAGTTTTAAGATTGCAATAGATCCTGAGACAGAGAAATCTGAGAATCACTGAAGTTGAGGGAGAAACCCAAGCTCCAAGATTTCCATTGAAAGATGTGGGAATCACAATGTTATTGACCAAAACCAGAACCCCTGAGCAAGAGGAGATTTGAGAAGAATAAAGGCTTTGCAGAAAATGTCATCTCATGGGCCTGAGTTCAGGAAGTTACTGCAGTAATGAAATGGTTTTGGAACATATCAGCACAGAGCAAATATCAATAATTATAGCTCAGGTAACTCACAGACATCACAATGAGCAAGAATGGTAGGGCACTAAACATGAAACTTTCCCAATAGCAAGATATCTATTTTGGAGGCTGAGAACAGAAAGGGACTTATAAATATGTGGCCAGAGATATCCTAATAGGGAATTTGTATTTATTATGATAATAATTTTATTACTTAGTCTCATTGACCCCAAGCCAAATCACATTTTTTTAATTTTTTTTTTATGACTTAAACTTTCTTTTTTTTTCCATTTTTTTTTTTTTTATTAAACCATAGCTGTGTACATTAATGCAATCATGGGGCACCATACACTGGTTTTATAGACCATTTGACACATTTTCATCACACTGGTTAACATAGCCTTCCTGGCATTTTCTTAGTTATTGTGTTAAGACATTTACATTCTACATTTA
>CAUYPK010107701.1:0-14667 GCA_963574355.1 Loris lydekkerianus | reverse complement strand
GATGAGCTAATGTGGAGGCTGAGAGGACACAGGAGGGGGGACGCAGGGTTGCGTGGCTCCCGCAGTTCCTGGTCAGGGAATGTGGAGCCCCAGTGGGTGCGGGTCACGGGTCGGGGGTCACTGCACACCTCTTATGGAGGTCTGGGCAGTGCCTAGACCAGGAGTTTGAGGTTGCTATGAGCTGTGACGTCAGGGCACTCTCAATTTGTAAGAAATTTAAAAGTAATAGGCTTGAAGGGACAACTGTGGTCTTTATTCTATATTTACTTAGGAAGTCCTGGTGGTTAAAATCTCAGGGTAATTTATTATTCTCTACCCTACTTCACTGCCCCTAGATTACATGTCAGTGGCAGAGTTTGTTAAGACTGAAATCTTTTGTTTAAGATTTTTATTTAGCAGAGAATTCTTATTTTTTTTTTTTAATGACATCTTAGTCTGATCGTGTGGTTCAAGTGAACTCTGATCCTATCAAATACATTTTATGTACTCTTTTAGTGATGAATATTTTATTTCTGGCAAACACTGTCTCTAATTTGTGCATAAATAATTCCCTTGAGGACCTTTGTATCCAATATTATTGTAATTATAAAATCAATTTTAACACTAAAGCCCAAGAGTCAGAAATATGCCCTTTCTTGCTTGGGGAACTATGGAGTCTGTTCAGGATGGAATCATAATTCCTTGTATAGAATATTATAAATTATTTCCACAGATTCACTAAGCAATGTGGCATAGTTTCTTTTATAAAATAAAAGCAAAAAACAACACATGCTTTCATCTAATCTTTTTCTTCCACTCCTGTTCCCCTATTTTTCCTTTAATGTCATGGTTTATTGTGAGCCTTCAGGTTTTAATTCTTTTGGAAAAGCTGAGTTTGTTAACCAAGGGCCATTATTTATTTATTTATTGCTAACCGTAAATGTGATTGCTCTCTATTTCTGTTTTTTACATATTCCAGATAAGTAGGATTTTTGTTGTTGTTTTAACAGTTGCTTCACAATTATGCCATGTATTACAATTTGAAAAAGGGAGACTTGAAGGATTATACCTTACTTAGGCAAACATATTGAAAACCAGAGTGGTTTTATTTAAAAAAAAAAGGAAAGAAAGAAAGAAAAAGAAAGAATGCCCAGTCACACATCTTCCAAGAGTTTACATCTATGTTTCTAGTGTCAAATAATAACCCAGACTACCCCACTGAGTTTTTGTTTTTAATTAACAAAAGCTAGGTTCTACACATGGCTCCAAGTATGTTCTGTCCTATTTTCTTCTTATACGATATTCAGAGTTAAATAATAGGAGCTGAGCTGGCAGCAGTGGGAGCAAAAATATGCTAGTATGAACGTAGAACTGTCAGGCATTTGCCTTTTCTGCATACATGGACAGCCTGAGTTATCTTCTATGTGGTAATTTCTCAGTAGACGTGTGGAAAGGAAAAAGGGAACACAAGGGAACACATGTACGGTGTTGAACAGAGCTAAATATTAAATAATAGTGCACAAGTGGGACATTGAGAGGCTAAAGCATGTTTGCTTAGGAAAATGCAGGGCAGATTTTCTATCAGCTCTCATCCTGCCTCTGCCTTGATTCATCTTGACTCTTGGCCATTCCCAAACCTCTGGCATCTTCTGTCAGAATGGGTTTATGGAATTGCAAGATGAACCAATATTATATTTTATGTTTTTCAGTTTATATATAAGGTACGCTGTCAGTTGAACTAGAGGACCTAGTGTATATTTGATACTATTTTTGGCTGTCCTATAAATGAATATTCTACTTTGGGGAGAATCCCACAAGAACTTGGAATCAGAGCTCCTTCCTCTCATTGCTGAAAGTAGGAGACAGCTATCTTTTCCTCAACCATCTGGCAGCCGGGGCCCCAGCATGAGACCAGGTGAGGCTTGGCCGGGTAGCTACTCCAATGTCATTCTCAGGGCTGCAGTGGAGCTCAGCACAGGATGGCACATAGTAAGCATAAGTAGCTGTGTTCAAACTAATGATGGCTGCTGTGCTGTTATCTTAGACTGCCTTGGTTCTTGCTGTGTTTTAGCCTTCTCATAAATTCTTTGAATTATCACTATCCTTCCAATGAATCACTTTTCTCTTATTTGCAATCATAACCCTGTTTGATACAAAAGTCCAAGGAGGACACCTCTCTTTAAAAAACACTTGGAGTTCAAGTATCATATTTTCCTGGTAGTTTGATAATTTGTTTGATAGAATGGGTGCTTTATTTGACTCCCTTCCAAAAGACTTAATGATATTTCGACTTTATTCCAGTAAGACCCACTGTCTGGCCCATGGACTCTCTCTACTATCTTTATTAATTTGCTATATGGAATTTGTACAATCTATATAATTTGGGCTATCAGTTCAAGAAACATAATTTATGGCATTTGTACCTGTACTAATTTCAGGGAATAAAATAAAGCAGATACTAAAAGCATTTATAATATAAATTAAGTACACATTCTGCTTTTAATCTTGTGAAGGGAATAGATTGTTTTGGTATTTCACTTTTGAGAAGCGATTTCTGGGTACTGAGAGAAATCAGTTGACATTTCATAGATGACCCCATGTAGATCTGCCTTAATCTTTGTGTTCAGCTTCTGCTCATGAAGTTTGACAGTAGTTGGAAAGTGCCTCTTTAATAAAACACACCTTTAAATAACTCTCTCAGATTCATTCCAGCTTTTAAAGTGAGAAGATGGCTTGAACTCCCACTGCTGCCAGCTCAGCTGTAGATCTGAAATATCCAGCTGTGCCCTCTCTGCCTCTCTCATCACCAATAACAGACTTTGCAATCAGAATCTGTCTGGCACGTGTGTTGATGTGTGAGGTGAGATAGCATCTAGCTCACTGTATTGGCTTCTCCGTGCTAGACCATAGTAAACATTTGTCTTTGTCAGCAGTTAAAGCAATGTGGTGTGAGGATGCACGGGGATTATAGACGCTTCTACCCTGTTACGCTTTTGTCTAGGCCTGTTTAGAGATTCATATTCAAAGAGAATCGATTTATCTCTTTACATAGACTAATAATGCTTAAAAGCTGTTTTTAGGGTTTTTTCCTTTCAGGAGAAGGAAAAAAATCCAATGGTTTTTCTACTATACATCATCTTACCTTTTAATTGATCTTATTTATAGCAAACCAGAAGGACTGCTTCTGTGTTGTTAGCCATCATTTGTATTTGGTGTATCATATGTGGGTCATTATGAAAATTTTGAGATACACAAAAATCAAAAAATATAAAATCTGCATGGACAGAAACAGATGAAACCCTCCCAGCAACACCAGTAAACTGAGCAAATTGGAACTTGCACAGGTGAAATTAGAAAGGACATTGTTAATATTCTTGGAAATGAAATAATGGACCAAAATACAATCTGTCTCAAAACTTTCAGAGTGACCTAGTATCAGGTCTTTGACCAAATGGATAATAATACTAAACGGAAACCCTGAATTATCTTTAATTATCCACGGCAAGAAGAATCCTAAATGGTGGTCTTAAAAATACATTTTCTTTAGGAAAACTTTATTCTAAGTGAAAAAATCCTGTCATAATGCTCATGTTGATAATAATACCTGCTGATTATCAAGCTCTGTGGTATTTGGTATACAGTAGCTCATCTACCACTCCCAACAATCTTGTGAGATGATTCTGTTTTCTAGATTAAGTAATAGCTGTTGGTGAAGTAAGTTGTCCTGAACGCTCCAGGGCTTAATTTCAGACTTCCCTGACTATGTACTTAATCAGAGCCATATGCGTAATAGCTACCTACCACGTGGGAGATGCTATGTCAGACACTCAGGTTCTAAAGTTGAACTAGAAGTAGTGTCTGTGTTCAATTGCTCCAAGTCCAGTGGGACAAGATGGACAATAAATCAACTTGATATAAGTGTTACGACAGTGGAATAGGAAAGGTGTATAGAAGGTCATCTAAATCAGACGGAGGGGCACAGAAGTTTTCCTGGAAGAACTAATCATTGAGCTAAATCTTGAAGGATGAGTGGGAGCCAGCCAGAGGAAGATGTGTAGGCAGAGGGTTGTCCCATTTGCTGACATAGAGCAAGAAAGAGAATGGACTGAGAACTGCACAGAGGTCCATATGATATTTGCCATGAAGTCCATGTGCATGATGATAAAATAATTATCATTAATTAGGTTCTGTCAAATCGTGTTTTAGGTGATTTATAGATATGTCACATAATCTCCATAAAAAACCATTGGATACTAGATAAATGGCAAAAGCCAGATCATAAAGATCCTTGTCTGCTTAGATAAGGAGTTTGTACTTTATCCTGACAGCTATGGGTGGCCATGGAGAGATTTTAAATCATGGGAATAACTTGATGTATTTTAGAAAGATTGTTAACATTTTGGAGACTAAACAGAGTTGGGTAAAACCTGAGCTAATGACACCCATTAGAAGGACAGGTAGATGTAGTTATCCAAGGGACTGGGGCTGCAGAGAAACAGGGAATAGAGGTAGACTTGGATAGATTTATAGAAATTGATCTTATAGAATATGTGGTACTGGCTGGGTGTGTGGCTCACACCTGTAATCCTAGCACTCTGGGAGGCCAGTGCTGGCAGATTGCTTGAGATTACTTGAGCTAAAGAGTTTGAGACCAGCCTGATCACCCTATCTCTTAAAAATAGCCGGGTGTTTTGGCAGGTACCTATAGCCTCAGCTACACAGGAGGCTGAGGCAAGAGGATCGCTTGAGCCCAGGAGTTTGAGGTTGCCATGAGCTATGACGCCACAGCATTCTACTGAGGGTGACACAGTGAGACTCTTGATGGAGCCTAAAGATTAAGTGGAGGAATAGAATATGATTTCTACTGTTATGGACACACAAGAAAAAAAAAATCGGGTTTATTTTCTTTCTTTCTTCTTCTTCTTTTTTTTTTTTTTTATTACAAGCCTCCCCATCTCCAAGTTCCAAAAGCAGAAAAGAATCTACTTTGTCAAGATCTTTCCTGGGCATTGTTTTTGGTGATACTTAAATCATTTTGAGGGTCACCTATTGAGCCTACCTCTCTTTAAATATGTTTCCATGCCTTGACTCTTCCCAAGTATTAAAAAAATATAGAAAAATGCCTTTGGTAAGGAAAGTTAAAAAGGTTTTGTGTATTTTCTTTCTGTTTAGAGATGCTCAATTCAGATAATGACCCCAAAAAGAGGGTGGATACAGAATGTATTGGTTTCTCATTCACTTTCATCCAAATTTGTATCTCTTTTCTCTTTAGGAAAAAAAATAGCATACGGTGTGAAACTGATCTAGGTGAAATTCTGATTTAGAGACGTTTATGAATGTGACAGCTTGGGTCTTGTTATAGGCAGTTATGACCGGGGATTTTATTGCTGTTTTATCTAATATTTCTGTCATAAAAATTGATATTTAAAACTCGATTTTTCATCTTGCCATCACGACTGCAGAATTATACTTAAAAAAGAAAAGATAAAAGATTACGAAAACAAGTAATTTAATTTTTACTTAGCTTCCTTTTTGAGTTTTAGTTTAAAAAAATCCCAATTCTTTGATTAATTTCTAATGTGAGAAGACCTGAAATTTTGACTTCCTAGGTCTATAGGTGAATCTTGAATGAGTCTCCTTAAGTCTGATTATCAGATATGTGCCTAACTTTTAAAACCTTACTTTTGGTTCATCTTGAGATCTGTAAACCAGTAATTGTGAAGGCCACTGATCAGAGATGAATGATGCACAGACTGGGAGCCACGTGGGCCCTGGGTCTGGTTCAGCACAGTGGCACTCTTTTCCTTTCAAAGTCTCAGATGTCTGCCCCTCTGCAAAGCCGTGAGGCCAATGTCTATAGCTGCTAAGCATGAAATCCCCTGCTTCTGTTTGTTTCTTTTGTTGCCACGAGTTAATAGGGACAGAGACAGGAGACAGCCCAGAACAAAGCAGAAATAATGGAGTATTTCACCCCAAAAAGGAATATGGATTGAGAAATAGAAAGGGTAAGGCAAAGACAAACTTAGTGTCCTGAGGCAGTGTGATGTATTTGACAGAAGCCTCAGCCCTGGGACAGTTCTGGGCCAAAGCCTTCATCTGTGTGCGCTGAGCAGCCCACATGGCTGAAAGATTTGACCCATCTTCTGTAAAAACAATTTATTGTTTTTCCCACTGGGGTCTTAGAGGGTGACAGGATTTTCCACCTCAAAAAGTAGATTGCTCTTGCAATATGGGGAAGAGTCTTCTACTGGGATATGTCTGGTAGCCAAGGCCATCTTTGCAGCATTCTGTTGCCTTGTTTATCATTGCTGTTGCTGTAGGTGCCATTTTGAACTTACATTCTTGTTTGCAAGAACCACTAGTTATTCCATGACATCAGGACATTTATTTTTCTTCTTTCAAATAGACAGGATTAGCTAAGAGATTGCATGTTCATTATAGGTCTCCTTAAGGTGCCTTTCCATCCAACCCAGTTTATTCATATATTTTCTGTCACACTCTCCCCAAAACGCTTTATTTAATATTTGCTTATTTAAGTTGAATTTACATATACATATATCTGAAGGGGGAAAACTTGAGGACTATTCTAATAAAGATTTTTGTTTTTTCTTCCTTATTACAATGCTTATAATGTCTGCAGCAGCATGGGCTTCTCTTAATAGATAAGCTTTGTCCTTTCCAAAGGATAAAAAAGGGTTACATGAAAGAAGCAAACAGTGAGAAAGGGAAGCCAGCCGAGCCAAGCCCCTCTTCTTTCCTTCTCCCTAATTCAGCAGGGCAAAAACCTTAAGAATACTGTTTCTCCCCAACTCCTCTGACTTGGCAGAAAATTGCAGGTCCGCTTTACCTGGACCGAAAGTTACGTTAGGCATAAACTGGACCGTAGAAATAAAGAAGCAGTTTTGTCTTCCCTTGCCAGATGTTTCTTTTCAACAGTACAGGCAAACTTAAAGCATGCTTTTACCTCCACAAAATAGAAAAACCCCATTTCTGATGCTCTCATCCCTAACTCCAAACATGGCTTTGCCAGAGCCAACGAGGACAAGAGCCAGGGCTCTGGAACTGAGATCCCAGGCTCAACCCCCAGCTCTGTCACTTAATTGCTCTCTGGTACATTTTCTTATCTCTGTGTCACTCTCTACAAAGAATGGATCTAAATGTCTCTTCTGCATGACACACCCTCACATGTTAAAAGCTTACCATTCCAGTGGCTCAAAAAATAGCTCTGGGGCCAGACTATGAGGATTTTAATCCTGTTCCACATAGGCAAATTGCTTAATTTCTTACGGCCTCAGTTTCCTCATCTTAAAATGGGAATCATATATTACTTTTCTAGGGAATGCTTGGATTAATACATGTAAATCACTTATATCTGGTGCTTAATACTATGAGCTGCATTTGGTTTTATTTTTAAGTTATTAGGACACTTACCCTTCCTCATGTGCCCTGCAGAGCTCATGCAGCTCTGACAAATACTGTCACACATTTTAAATTGTGTTGCATTTTTAATTGGGCTACATTTTCAAAAGACAGATACATATCTGATTATTATAGACCTGGAAAACAAATAGAAAATGTTCTAAATCAGGTTATTTAAGATATTTAAGCACTTTTTAATGTTTTATTCATTGAACATGTTTAGTATTAGAAAACACTTCTAGAAATTGACTTTGTTTTTGTTTTTTGAGACAGAGTCTCACTATGTCACCCTGGGTGGAGTGCCATGGCATCACAGCTCACAGCAACTACCTCTAACTCTTGGGCTTAAGTGATTCTCTTGCCTCAGCCTTTCAAGTAGCTGGGACTTCCGGCACCTGCCACAATGCTTGGCTATTTTTTTGTTGCAGTTGTCATGGCCTAGGCCGGGTTTGAACCCCCATGCCTCGGTGTATGTGGCTGGCACCCTACCCACTGAACTACGGACACCACTGATGACTTGCTTTTAAAAACTTCATTTTTTCATTGTGAGAGTTGGTAAGAATATATCCCATTCCAAACTCTTTGGTTTAGAAGCCAAACTACATGAAAATTATATCCAGTTAAAGTTATGGGCGATTTTTCTCTTGCTTTTAGGTACCAACAGGTAGATATTTTGTTAATTCAACAAGTATTAATTGATTGCTATGCTAGGCCCCAGCCTTGGGCCACATAGAGTGCAACGTGGTTTTCTGCTATAGGAGATCTAGCATTTCTATCTGGTGAGACCCTTATTGAAATAAGGAGGAAGTAATGTGGGGCTTGGGCAGTGACTGTCTGGCTGTGGGGAAATCCCAAAGCTGACTGAAGAAAAGTTTCCAGCAACTGTACAAAGCTTCAATCAAACTGAAATCAGGCTCAGAATAAAATCATGTATTCATGATGAAAAACAGAGCATCAATTGAAATAAATGCCATGTCCCCAAAAGCTGGGAATTTAGCGACACAGGATGGTAGGAAATAATGGCAATGCAGGGGCCAGTGCCAGAGTGGGAGGATTTTGAGCTAGACTCTCATCTAGGAATATGTTTTCACAGGACAACTTTGCTGCTCTGTTTTAATGCCTGACCACCCTTGGTAGTTGTAAAATTAAGCTTTTTGAACCAATACTAGGACCAAGAATGGATGCGTCTTTGGGTCTGTTTGAATATTTCTATTAGCTAATGAATCTCACAATTAAAAAAAAAAAAATACATGTGTCATAGTATTCACTGCAGTTCTAGAAGTGTGTGTAAAGGGACCAAGGAGTTGAAGAAAGGATTCATTCTCTCCAAGGCAATTGGAGACTCAAAGCAGAACTTTGAGTAGGAGTTTACCTAGTAAAAAAGAAAGAGGACCTTTCATTCCAAGAGCACAGGACCAGGGTGACACAAAAACATTAAGTGTTTAGACTGAGGGTCTAGTGAGTGATTTGGAGCGTGGCTGGCGTCATTAAAGGGGAAATGGGGTATATAGTTAAATACTGGTGCTTTGCAGTTTTGGCTTGCCAGACTACCAAACATCTGGCATTGTCCCTAATAGAAATGAGGACATTTTAAGACAATCTCGCTATCTTGGTGCTAGGCCACAAGTCTGAAATGCAAGTCCTCATTTTAGTCTCAGAATTTTATCTTTTGCTTATTTTTATTTCTAATATATGTGGTCACTTTCCTTTTCAAGTAAATACGCCTAAGGTTTTGTGCTTCTGCCTTTTAGCTAATTCATATTTCAGATATCGATAATGTGATTATATGATTTGTCCAAAATTCATGACACAGTTATTACTGGGGATTCTGGTCTTTGCCCTCTTTCCAGTCCTTGGCACACCATTTCATCCCATGTTAACACTGGTAGAAGTTTGTGGGTGTGTGCTAGAGGGAGCATCCTATGTCCTGACATAATATGGTACATACACTGGGTGTTTAAAAAAGGAGCAAATCATAACTGAAAAGACCTGTGAACTGAAGTAGTCTAAGCAACAGGGCCCATGCCCTTGGTTAACCTCATAGAGGGTATAGTTACAATTCAAAGACTGGTTCTGTTCTTTATTACCTGCTGCAACCTAGGGCGAAGGTCTGTGTGTCTTTAGTTGAACTGAGATGGGATAGAGAATGTGGAGGCTGCTGTGGGCTGATAGAAGGGGCAGTACTCCAGTCTGACCTGTGTGTTGGGCTGCCAGGCTCTTGCCCAAGGAAGCTAGCGATCATCCAGGATACTTGGGAAAAAGAGCAGCTTGATAAACAGTTACTTACCCGTATGGTGCCTTTCTTAGTAGCATAATGCGTTGAACCCAGGCCTCGTAACAACCTCCTGAAGAAAGGAAGTGGCAGATAGTGTTAAAACGTTACTGGTTAATCATGGGGAAACTGAAGCATGGATAGGTTTATGAGGCTTGAACAGAGTTATACAATGCCTTAGTGTCTGGCCTGGGAATGAAGCCTGAGTTTGCCGCTTGCTGTCAGGACTGCCGACAGCATTGTGTTTTGCATTGTACAACAGTGAAAAGGGCTTACTGTTAACAATGCAAGAGCTGCTGTAGGAGACAAACACAATGAACTTTGGTACAGTATAGTCTAGATGCCGAAATGAGTAATTTTAAGTAAATTGACTATAAGATCCAAAGCTTTGTTAAGTTAAAAAAAAAAAAAAAATTCTGTGTAGTTTTTAGGAACTGACTCAAAAAACAGGAACATTCCTTCCCTATTTGAAGTAGCATACTCCTAAAAGTTTTGTTGGCTAAAAATCTGAAACTATTCCTGTTAGTTATAGGATGGATTTATTTATTCACTTATTGTTTCCAAATACATATTTATTTCTAAGAATCTGTGATTTATTTCAAAGATTCTTCCTTGTAATAACTATCAGTCTAGTTTTTGTGTCCCAAAATATCTTGTATCTTATTTCTATAGCCTCTGGTTTTGGAGGAAGGTTTGTATTCAATTTTATTTAGGTTCTTACAGAACAATTGGAACTATAGAGGAAAAAGATTTGGGAGGTGCTGGGGGGAGATGTCATGTTGGATGTCTTTACCATCTATGTGATTGGAACTATGGCAGTACAGATGGTATCACGGGCAAGAGCATAAACAGAGAAGAATAAGGAAGTAGAATAGGATGTCATTGCTAAATTATATTTTATGTCAGACATATCAGGTGACCCAGAATAAATTAACAGGTGATATAGATATTAATGGACTTGGCTATAAAGTTTTTATGCTCTAGATTTTAAAAAAGAACATGAAGATGAGGTTGTAGAACTTTTGGCCAAAATATGTTGAGTGATATTAGTATACAAGTAGTTTAAACAAGATGATATAACAATTAGTCACATACACTATCATTTTGTATTTAAGATTTATGATTATTTGGGCCAGAGTAGTTGGGTCAGTCCTATTCCAAAACATAGTCCAGTGGAATTCTGGCAGAAGAGCTGAATGATACTGGGGGTGTCTCCAGAAACAGCAATAGGTCCTCTCCTTTTTTTCCTGCTCAGTGAAGACCAAAGAAGCCTAGTATGCCTGCCATACCTGAGCATGGAAGACCTCTCCTGAGTGTGAACAGCTGCTAGTCAGTGGCCATCTTCGAGGGAATACATACATACATATATGCATATATAAATCTCTGAGAAAAAACTCTCTTCATGAATGTGGGAGATAGCCTTTATAAAAAGTTTATAGAAAGTCAGTCAATATCAGCTAACCTTGAAACAAATCTAGGATATGGTATGTTGACATCTAGAATGTCGGTAGTTGTGGTCATTAATCTTGTAGGAGAATGCATGCTGGAGCTAAAGTGAGGCCAAGGAAGAGCACCCAGATAAAGAAATGGGAGAGTATGAAGGCCAGCTGAAATAAGTAGGACTCCTCTGGCTTGAAGGGACCTAGGGTTTATAAGATTAGAGTTGGATAAATCCTTGAAGAATATGGGGCATAGAATTGTTTACCAAAAGTAGGCAGAACTTCTTAAAACAAAATGAAACAAAACAAAATCTGAGGAATAATGAATTTTCGAGATGCCTTTTGGCCTAATCTACTGAGAAAGTTGATCTTGTACATCAGTATCACTCTTTTAGGAGCTAGTCTAACTTCTGGCATTGAAATGAAGTAAAGAAGTCAAGGTTTCTCTTATTATAACACTTTTCTTGATGCATGGGGTCTCAGAAACCAAAGATCAAGTGTCCTAGAAATTTTTTTCTTAAGTGGAATTTAAATGTCATTCATTTTTCATTCAATAATTATTTACTGAAGGTAGAAACTGTGCTGTGTCCTCTGCTGGGCACTGGGTTTGGGGTAAAGGTGACAGACATAGTTCTCACAGCATGGTGATGAATAAGAAACTGTAATTGTCTTTGTGATGAATTCACAAAAGTGCTGCAGAACTTGGCATGAATTGTAGTGCAGTCTTAGGACCAGTGCAGACCACTCTGGAATGGGTATGATTAAGCTGAGACCTAAAACCTGATGAGTTGGCTAAGCCAAGAGCTGGGATAAGAGGGAACAGTACAGTAAGTGCCTCAAGGTGAGAGAGGATTGGCATGGCTGGAGGGATTGGCTGGAGCAGATCATGGGGTGTGGCGTATACCATATAAGACCTGGGCCCAAAGGTGGGGAGAGGTCGCTGAAGTGGCTTAAGTAGATCTGATCAGATGTTCTTTTTATAAACAATCACAGTGGCTGTTGTGTAGAGAATAGAAAGTGTAAAGGTAAATGTGCAGAACCAGTGGGAGAATATTGATGCTGCCCAGGTGACGATGGCCTGGAGAGAAGCAGATTCTAGAGCTGCTTTGGAGGTCAGAAGGACCAGATTTGTGGACTAGATGTGAGAAATGAGGGAGAGAGAATTTATGAGAATATGACAGCCAATTCAGACTCAAATTTTATCTGAGAAGAATCAACACAGGCTTCTAACAGGTCTCTTCTCTTATCATCTCCAGATGACCCAGAAGTGAATGGTTCTGCTTTTCTCTCTCTTCTTTTTTCTTTCATTCATGAGTCATTTTTCAGGCTTTGTAAGCTGGAATATACTTGGCCCCTAATAAGTGGATATAGGATCAGTAGAAAGATCAAGATCTACAGGAGTAACGATCTGTCTCCCAAATCTCCTTGTCTTTAATTCTTGCAGAACAAACAGGGTTGTGTGGTACACTAGCAACACACACAAAAGTTCATAGTATTTTAAGATCATTTGACCTGAAACAGGGGTTAGCCAGGAAGGTAGTGAAATATACAGGAACTCTATTTAATGATTTTTAAAATGATACCAAATGATATGAAAGAGTTGTAAGATGTGAACAAGGATTCTGTTCACCCAGTGTGACCAGTCTTTATCATTTTATCACATTGGCTTTATTACTCTCCTCACCAGGAAGGAGATTATAGAGATTTAGAAATTTTCTGAGCCAGTTAATCGCAGACATCAAGACCCTTCTTCTCTAAATACTTAGAGGCATTCTAAATATTTAGAATGTTTTACCAGAACAATGATGTTCTTTACATAACCATAGTACAAGTATTACCTTCAGGAAATTTAACCTTCTTTAATCTGTCTTCAGTCCTCATCTATTGTTGTTGATAGCATTTTTTTTTTTTTTTCTTCTTGACCTAGAATTCAATCCAAGATGGATTGCATTTCACTGTAATGTCTTTTTTATTCTTCTTTAACCTGAAATGGTTCCTCAGTCTTTCTTTGACTTAGAAGACATTATTATTTTAGAGGCGAACAAGCTGGTTGTCTTATAGGATGTCCTCAGATTGATGTTATCTGGCTTCCTCATGCTTAAAGTTGTGCAGTTAGGGGCAATACTATGTAATGAGTTCATGCCTCTTGTTGCACACCTGCCATGAGGTGGACATATGTCTCATGACTAAGGATAACTTTGATCGCTTGCTTAGGGTGGTTTCTTCATTCTAAATTCACCATTCATTTTCCTCCTTATACTTACAGTTTATCTAATGCTTAAATAGTCTTAATACTTTTTAGTTATGGCAAATGTTTCTAAGTTTTGTTTCCATAATCTTATTTAAAAGAACCACATTTCTCCCCTTCTCTTGGCAGTGTTTTAGAGCACTTTGCTGCAAGGGACCACCACCTGCACGCCCAGAATATGACCTGGTTTGCATAGGCCTCACAGGTTCTGGTAAGACAAGTCTGTTGTCAAAGCTCTGCAGTGAAAGCTCTGAGGATGTTGTGTCAACCACAGGTGGGTACCATGCTAGGGTTCTAGCCCTTTCTCTTCCTTGTCCTGAGACATTCTAGTTTCCTGTGCTATTTGTATGATTTGTCTCTTCCTCTTCCCTTTGTTTGTGGCTTAATACTTTACTCAGTTTATTTTAATTTTATATACTCCATCCCTTTTGAAAAAATATTGGAGGAGGATTTAATAGCATTAAAGTGCTGCATAAGCGTATCTTTCTGGTTATTTCAGTAGCACTGAATAAATAAAGCTCAGGAAAATATTTATACAACTAATCCTGCAACCTGGAACTCCAGTGCTGTGACAAAATGGATTCTTCTCAGGCCTACTAAGTGCTGACATCCCCCAAAGTATCATTCCAGCCTGCCTTTGTTGGTCATACACTCCCTAAACAGTAAACTAATATATCTGAATCTTCTTCTTTTCATCATTTTTCATCTGGTAGTTAGTCAGTACAGGAAACCATTGATCAGCTTTCCCTGAGGTAGTCAAGATAGTCAAGAAAAGTCAGTGTAAGGCAGTGGTTCTCAGGGGAGATTTCTTGCCGACTCCCCCTTCCCCAGCTCCTTGGGACACTTGGCAATGTCTGAGGATGTTTTTAGGTAGGGTGCTATGGGCCTCTTGGGGGTGGAGGCCAGCAATGCTACTAAACTTCCTATAATACATAGGGAGGTCCCTCACAATAGTTATCCAGTCTAACATGTTATTAGTGCCAAGGGTGAGAAACACTGGCAGAGGGCTCTTGTTACTCCCCAATGCTCCTTCTGATAATGATAGCAGGAAAGAAGAATATAAATTAGAGAAAATCTTAGAAGAACAGTTGTAGTAGATGAAAAATAGAGCTGCGAGAGTGGATTAAAGATAGCGGCTGAGTAACAGCTTCCCTGTACCTGGGCTTGGTGAATCTGGGGAGACAAGACTCCAGACATCTCTGGCCGGTGGGATCTGCCTATGATCATCCCTTTGAGGATACAGGGAGCCAGCAAGGGACTTCTGGACCCCAGGAGGAAGACAAAAACAGTGTAAAACTGGCAAGTGGCTG
>CAUYPK010107700.1:0-27637 GCA_963574355.1 Loris lydekkerianus | reverse complement strand
TGACTGCAGGACTTGGTTCTGGCCAGCACAGCACAGAGGGAAGACTTCTGGGCTGATAAAAGAAGAGAGCCACTCCAGGAATAAGGCAAAACAAATCCTGTCACCACCACCTCTGTCTGCTCTCCTCCACATCCTTTTGATATTAATCATGATGCCATCTTAGGACCATGAGGCTGCCAATCTCAGGGTGAAAAAGTGTGCTGAGAACGATCAAAAGAGCCTGGTCCCCCATGGTGTTATTGAGCGAACTCTAGACCCACCTCCTTCCAATTTCCATAAAAGAATAAAATGTCTTCACTGCCTAAGTCACTGGTAGTCAGATTTTACGTTCCTCTGTCCAAATCCCACAGTATTTAATCTGGTAAGTACTCAGATGGAAAAACTCCGAACTTGCATGTGTAAAATTCTCCTATCTTTCCTTCTGAAGGCTCTGGAGAATTTTTCTCTGAAGTCCCATATTTTGACCCTTCCCAGTTGCTTTTCATGCTGTATTTATTGAGTATGTCCTGTATGTCCCATCCTGTGCTAAGCATATCACTCCCTGTGCTAAGTGCTGTGTAGATACAAATGACTCATGTAGAAAGGGGAGGACTTTTCAGCCCTGAGGAAAAAGGCCCCAGGGGCTGGAAGGTGGCAGGGGGTGTCCAGGACAGCAAGGGCTGCTGGACAGAGAGGTCAGTGAACAAGAAAATGCCAGAGGTTTTCTGTTGTCATTATTTTGCTTGTGAGTAGTGACCAGAAACCACTTAATACACTCAGTAATTCTAAGTGTTTGACTATTTTTTTCCAGTATCTGGCTGTTACCTGTTTACCAGGTTCTAGAATGAAAGGTCCATGTCTTCACTGGTCTGCTAGCTCTAACCTGTTGAAATTTACCCATGGATCTTGAGGGTGCACATGAGAGAACTGCACAGTAAAGGCCAGACCCTGATGAGCGAGAGAGCCACCAGTGACACTGCACCATCAGGAGGAGAAGCTTTATTTTTGGCATGAGAAGGGGATGTGTTGTGGAAAGGTCAGTGTACTGAAGGCTTATATCAAGAAAGTTTCATTAGATGAGCTTCCTGTTTATAAGAATTCCAGAACCTTTTTTCTGGGAAGCCAGCTGTCCCCGACCTTTTTGGCACCAGGGAAGATAGTTTTTCCACAGAGGGAGGTTGAGGGTGGGGAGACGGGGGTGTGGGCAGTGCTCGGGGAGTGATGGGGAGTGGCGGGTGGCTGTAAGTACAGATGGAGCTGCTCACCTGCTGTATGACCCAGTTCCTAAGTTTCATGGAAGATGATTTTTCTGTGGAAGACAGTTTTTACACAGGCAGATAGTCGGGGACAAGAAGGGAGGTGGAGCTCTGCCTGTGACAATGCTGCCCTCCACAGGAGGTCCATAGCCTAGGGACCCTGACCTGAATCGGAGGTAGACAGAGGAGCCGGTGCTGGGGAAGTAACAAGACCTCACAGCAACTTAGCGTATAAAGTCTGGGTAGCAGGAGAGGCATACAGTAACCCACATGTCAAGTGGCAGATTGAGACAATGCAGCAACTTGTTGACTCCTGAGAAACATTTTTTGATCTCTAAGATGGAGCATTCATGAAAAGATGCAAAGGTGTAAAAATTCAAAAATAGGATTAAAAGAATCCCAAGATCCCAGGAAGACTGGATAAAAAGGAAATGACTGGGTAATTGGGAATATAGGATACAGAGTTGTCAATAACATGATAACCCATTTGGAAAGGGAGAGGGAAAAATCAAGTTTCTTCACTGCAGGGCAGGCAAACCAGCTTCCGTAATCTAACTGCAGATTAGGAGCTGAAAGGGTTCAGCTCTGCCCACCTGCTAATTCTCTTTGCAGTGATCGTCTTGGTGACTTGGCCCTGTCTGGGTGCCTCTGTGCTCCTTCATTTCAGTGGTCTCGATAAGGAGCCCCCAGGGATGGCCCACCTTTGTGCTTTACCCTCGAGGCATCCCACAGAGATCAGCTTGTCTGCCTCCCCACAGTGGCCCAAGGGTTGGGAACCACAGTGGGAGACCCTTAACAGCAAGACCCCTGTCTTTGGAAGGTAAGACTCAGATGACTTGCATTTAGTTCCTAGTGAAGGCAGGTTTCTTCCAAATAGAAAAAGCAGCTCCTACAGGGGATGTGACTCCGACCTCCCCACTTTCTATGGAGTCCCAGAATGTTATTGCTGTTAGGAACTTTAGAGCTTGTGTGTTTTAAGCCCCTCATGGAAAAGACCAGGATGCTTGAAGAACTTAGCAGATTTATGGTCTAAGCTATGATTCAAACCCAACAAGTCCAGAGATCCTTCCTTTACACCATCTTTGTTTTCTGGAGTGCTGGTAGTTTGGAACACAATAAAGTGCTGTCTGTGTCAAAACACTTTTTTCCATCCCATTTTGAGCTAACATCTTCCTCACCAGGCCTGCATCTTTTCTCCTAATTCACTTTAAAGAAGTGACAGGATGCAGTGAAAAGAGCTCCAAGTTTATGATCAAACAGTCCTAGGTTCAAGTTCATCTTTACTACTGAATACTTTCTAACCCTAAGCAAATCACTTAATTTCTCTAAGTTTCCATTTCCATGTCTGTAGGACAGGGATCACGATGACCTTTCTGAGACCTGGCATTCAGTAGACACTCAAGTGAGCAGGATTTCCCAAGGTGTCATCCTAGGGTTTTCCAGTTGACTTGGGGTCTTTTCTGCTACACTTCCTATAGACAGTATACCATTCATCTGCTGCTGGACCATAAATGAGAGAATAAGAAACACCTGGGACTGAACATAGCACAGAAATGAGTCAAGAGAAAACTTTATTGATGGGCTCAGAACACAGGGCTGGCGCCCATCAGCTTCCGACCATGTCTTACCCCTTCCACTCCCATCCACTTTTCCCTCCACCAGGGGAATATCTTGCTTTCAGGCAAGGGCTTCTGGCCACATTGGGGTTAGTTGTCAGCTATGGTTTTCTGAACCCAGTCCAGAATGGAGGTCATCTTCACATACACACCATACTCAGCCACAGCACAACTCTTATCAAAGCTCAGGATCCCAGCCGCGTACCAAGTGTCATCATTCAGGTCGTGAACAGCAAAGGCGCTGCCAGCATCACCATAGCAGGTATCTTCCTGGTACTTGGACATGCCAGCACAGAAGGTGTGTTCGTTCAGTATGGGCTGCACCCCCACAGGGCTCTTTGGTGCCTTCTTTTCGGGCACTGTGCTGTTTTCATAGTGAATCTCACACTTCTTTTGGTCAGCCACAGGCAGCATGACATACTTAAGCAACTCAGTAAACCTGAAGTTGGCATTTCGCCCCCAGCCAGACACATAGCCCATACGCCCCACTTCTGCATAATCCTTGGAAGGTAGGCAGATAGGCATCACTCTGTCATTAACAGGCACCTTCTGTTTGAGTTTGATGAGCCCCACATCTACCTTGGAGTAGTCAGGGTGAAAAACCACCTTCTCAATTTCCACAGGCTGATTTTTCCCCAGGTAGAGTTTTAAGGTAGGGGCGATGTCTTTTGCTTTGGCATTTTCTGTGTGATTCAGGAAGAGATTTTTAGCCGTGGTCACCAGCCACTGCTCATTGATCAGCGTGGCCCCTGTGGTGAGATTGTGGCGGGAGACCATCTTGGCCTGCCAGGGAAAGCTGCCTTTGGCATCCACAGATCCACCCAGGATCCTCTGCACCTGGTCCACTGGGTTCTTGGGCTTTCCACATACTGTCAAGGAGAGCGAGAGACTCGTGAGCAGAGGTGCAAAAGGGGCTCCCAATCCGAGAACGAGGAAAGAAGCATTGGCCCCAGCTGCTATCCAGGCTACCCTCCTCCTTTGCTTTCAGAGCTGGAAAGACTGAAATGCTTTGCCTTTACTGCCTGCCCATCTCATTTCCAATATTTACAGTTTAAAATAATTTGGCTTTTTAATTACTAGCATCACAAAGCAGAGTTCTATTTCCTGCTTTCCTAACTCACAAGAGAAATGGGTAACAGATTTTGAGCCCTGGATAATGAATTATATTATATTTATAAACAATTTATCACAACAAAAGAATGTCCACAGTTTCCTAATATGCGCTGAAAGCAGTGGGAGCTGTGATAATTCACTCTCTCTGGATAAAGAGAGATGTGTAGCACTGGCTGGAACTCAGATTGTACAGATGGTGCAGTCAAGACAAGGCAGTTCCACGCCACTAGTAGCAGAAGCAGCTGGGAAGGACTCTCTTGTTCCATGAGGAGTGCGGGGGAAGAGAGATACTTCTGACGAGCATCAAGAAACAAGTCTTAGCTCAGCTCCTGTAGCTCAGTGGCTAAGGCACTAGCCACGTACACCGTAGCTGCAAGTTTGAGTCCAGCCTGGACTGCCAAACAATGACAACTACAAAAAATAAAAATAGCTAGGCATTGTGGCAGCGCCTGTAGTCCCAGCTACTTGGGAGGCTGAGGCAAGAATATAGCTTAAGGGTGGCGCCTGTGGCTCAGTGAGTAGGACATCAGCTCCATATACTGAGGGTGGCGGGTTCAAACCCGAATCCTGCCAAACTGCAACAAAAAATAGCTGGGCATTGTGGCGGGCGCCTGTAGTCCCAGCTACTCGGGAGGCTGAGGCAAGGGAATCACCTAAACCCAGGAGTTAGAGGTTGGTGTGAGCTGTGACGCTACGGCACGCTACCGAGGGTGATAAAGTAAGACTCTGTCTCTACCAAAAAAGAAGAATAATAATAATATAGCTTAAGCCCAAGAGTTTGAGATTGCTGTGAGCTGTGATACTACAGCACTCTACTGAGGGTGACATAGTGAGACTGTGTCTCAAGAAAAAAAAAGAAACCCCTGGTACACTACCAGGGGTTAAGATTTTGTGTCCTCTCTCCTGACTTGTTCCTGGAGCCTGCTTTACCTTTGACCAAGGGCTGTCTGGGCTGGCTATCTGCATGCATGGGTCTCCTGATCTGGGGACAGTACAGACAGTGCATTCAGCCCATGCTCTCCAGGCCCAGATGAACATGACTCTTAGTGAGCTCTGCCGGAGTTATCACCTAACTGCTTCATCTCTGCCTGAGCAGCTGTGGCTCTCTGATTTCTCCTCTTGGCTTTTGTGCACTGAGAGGAAGCCACCCAGGCAGGCTGTGTCTCTGACAGTTCCCTAGATGCTGGCCTGCACCCCAAGCCCACAGCTCCCACCTGCTTCACATTCGGGAAGCTTCTCGCCAACAGCCTTGTTTGTCCACTGCTTCTCATGGTTTAAGGTGTACACTCCTGAAACAAGGAAGGAAATGAGCCAAAAGGGAAATGGAATGTGGACATAGAATGGAGAGAAGGTATTTAAGGAGAAGAATTTTAAAAGATGACAAGGAAAAAGAGGAAGAGGGAGTTGCATCATGCTGGAAGCCAAGGTATGCATGTACATGCGTACTGTGAAGCAGGGAGACTAGATTTGCACTCCTTCCTGTATTCTCTGCAGTGCCCTGGACGCTGTCATTGCCCTGCTCTGGGGACAGCTTTTTGCAGTGGATGTAAATGATGTCACAGATATTGCAGGTGGGTCTTAGGCCTGTGTGTGCCTCTGATGCCTCAGCAAAATGAGAATAATAGGCTGGGCACGGTGGCTCACACCTGTAATCCTAGAGCTCTGGGGGGTGAGGAGGGTGGATTGCCTGAGCTCAGAAGTTTGAGACCAGCCTAAGAAAGAGTTGATTTTTAGTTTCTCTACTAAACATAGAAAAACTAGCCAGGCATCATCACCTATAGTCCCAGCTACTCAGGAGACTGAGGTAAGAGAATCTCTTGAGGGTGGCACCTATGGCTCAGTGGGTAGGGCACCAGCCCCATAGACTGAGGGTGGCGGGTTCAAACCCAGCCCTGCCAAACTGTAACAAAAAATAGCCGGGTGTTGGGGGGGGGGGGGGTGCCTGTAGTTCAGCTACTCAGGAGGCTGAGGCAAGAGAATGGCCTAAGCCCTGGAGTTGGAGGTTGCTGTGAGTTGTGATACCACGGCACTCTACCGAGGTTGATAAAGTGAGACTCTGTCTCTTAAAAGAGAGAGAGTAGCTCTTGAGCCCAAGAGTTTGAGCTTGCTGTGAGCTATGATGACACCACAGCACTCAACTTGGCAACAGAGATTTTATCTCAAAGAAAATAAGAAAAAAAATCTCTTCAGAGGGGTGCTGTGAGGACTAAGTGAGCCAATAAACATAAAGCACTCAGCATAGTGCCAGCACTGGAGAATTTCTAGATAAAGGCTGCTTCCTGTGCTGTCATTTGTTCTCTGGCCAGAGCTCCTGCTGGACAGTTCCTCCGAAATGGGTGGGCTCCGTGGCACTGCTTCCTCTTAACAAAGAGAAAACTGGGGCCGAGAAAAGTGTACCTAAAAGACCACAGTTACTGGTCACCAAATCATTATTAGGATCTAAATGTGAACTTCCTGCCAGTCACCCCAGCCCCATCCATCATGGCGTGTTTGGGCGGGGTGTGTAGGGAGCCCAGAGACACTTGTGCAGGCCTCACCGTCGCCTTCACTCCGCAGTCTGTAGTACTGCTTACACTTATAGCGAACCAAGTGTTCCACGTAGCCATTTGCAATCTCAGGGGGCTTTGGGCAGCCATCGTCTGCAAAGAAAAGGAAGCCAGAGAGGAGATGAATATTCAGAAATTGCTGCCAGAGACCCATGAAAAGTCAGATGAAAGGAAACTGCTTCGCACATTGACCTTCCTCCCCCCTAAATGGAAGCCAAGGAAATGGACGTCTCTTCGCATCTCTGGCAGGATCGCCAGTGTTCTTCATGGCACTGAAACCTCGGAGATCAGGATGAGAAGGGGGCACAGGGACTCCCCAGACAATGCAGGTCTGGTAGGTCTGTGCTGGGGATGCACAGTTCCTGCCCAAACTCTAAAGACCCACCTGCAATATCTGTGACATCATTTACGTCCACTGCGAAAAGCTGTCCCCAGAGGAGGAGGGCAACGACAGCTCCCAGGGCACTGCAGACAGAATACAGGAAGGAGTGCAAAGCTAGTCTCCCTGCTTCACAGTAGGCATGTACATGCACACACACGTGCGCCCTGCAGACACTCACACACATGCACGCATAGGCACACATCTCCCATTAAAGAGCCAGAAAAAATCCATATAAAGGGTAGGACCAAGAAGCTGCCCCACCCACCCATGCGAACCCTCAGCAGCTCCTGAGCACACCCAGCTTCCATAAGCTCCGTCCTGCTGGGAATTTGCATAAGCTTCAGAGAAGGATCACCAAGACAGGGAGGCATGTAGGTAAATGGGCCTCAGTTTCTGGCTGCATTCAGGACACATTAAATTAGCAATAATATGTGACCTCTCCAGCAAAGAGAAACCTCCTTCAGGCAGCCCTAATGTACTGGGCTACAAAGATACTGCTAATAAAATGTAGATAACTTCACCTGTAATCCTAGCACTCTGGGGAGACAGAAGCAGGTGGATCACTTGAGCTCAGGGGTTCAAGACCAGCCTGAGTAAGGGTCTATTTTTCTACTAAAAATGGAAAAATTAGCTGCACTCTGTTGTGCATGCCTGTGATCCCAGCTACTCGGGAGGCTAAGACAAGAGGGTTGCTCAGACCCAAGACTTTGAGGTTGCTGTGAGCTATGAAGCCACGGTAGTCTACCCAGGGTGACAAAGTGACAATCTGTCTCAAAAAAAAAAAAAAAAAAGTAAATAACTTGAAGATAACATAGGAGTTTATTATGATATTCCCTCTACTTTTTCCATAATAAATGGTTTTTAATATATAAATTTTAAAACATTTATGTGATTGTTTCCATTATTTTATGATTGTCTGCTTCTAGGAAATGGTATATCAAATTCCCAAATGCCAAAGATTACCTGGATGAGGACTAGCTTCCTGAGAGCAGGGTGCACAAGCCTCACTTCCCACCTGACCAGCTCACTGACAGGTATCGACCATTCAAGGATTGCTTGGTTATATTAAGTTTTTAGTCTTCTTGTTTCAATTTTTCAAAAAGCCTTTCGATTTTGATAATATCTAAGTGCCTTAGTTGTGTCATTCAAATATTTCTCTTGATCTTTCATATACATTTTTAAAAAGGAAAAATCAGCTAATATATATATTCAGTAAGCCAGGAAGCCTACCACTGGAGCTGCTAGTGTCGCCTGTAAAGACAAAAAATTCAGAACCTCAAGGAAGAAGATGCTCCATAGAGTAAATCACATCTCCCAGGAAAGGTAGCACCATCTGAAAGGACTGGCTCTTATGAATACAAAAAAGAAGAGGATTTCATGCACTAAACTTCTACTTCACCACCGTTTAGCCCTCCTGCCCTGATTCGTCATTGTATTTTTGCATCTCTAACAATGAACACAAAGAAGGATGAAACAAAGAACTGGAGAAAAGGGAGGGGGAAAAGCTGGAGACCCACCTCATCATGGTCTATCGGTCTTGCCCCTGGATGGAAAGTGTGGTGCAGACACCTGCTGCCCCTTTTATGCCGCCAGGATCGCGCCACACCTCCCTCTTGATGTTGTAATCCCTGGGTCTACAAAACTTTGGCCTTGCTAAGGTCACAGCACACTGACATATTCCAGTAACAAAACCACAAACAACACCCCGTTAAGAGTTGAGCTCTTGCTTCACGGTTGACTTTCCCATGTTGTTGTTTTACAAACAGCACAGAAACCTGGCAACTTCATGACCCCGTGTACCTGCCAAAGCGGTTCCTGAAATCAGAAACTGGGCAGGACAGGGCAGGGGGTGGGGGGAACCATCAGTCTGCCTCTTCATTTTGGAGGATTTTCACACTGAAAAGGGTTGACTTAGAGGTAGTTCAAACCCCTTATAGACCCTGCTACAGCCTCACTTAGAACAATCTAAAGAAAGCATTTCCTTTTCACAATAAGTGTCTCCATCCTATATGTAGACATCTCCCTCTTGCTTAAAAGCTCTTCAACCTGAAATCAGTAAACTGCATTTATTGTGTCTTCTCCGATTGCTTTTTGCAAAACATCACATGAAGCAGTTAAAGCTATTGTGTAGACTGACACAGACCATTCTTGGTGGCAGTGGTAATTTGGTGATTAGTCTAAATAGGCAGATGAGAAAAATCAATGTTTCAGTCAAACATCTGCACCTATGTCTATCATGAGTACTATTCAAATGAAAATTAATAGCAACTCAATAAAAAAATTCTTATTCATTAAAAAAAGAATAATAGGCCAGGCATGGTGGCTCACACCTGTAATCCTAGTACTCTGGAAGGCCGAGGCAGGTGGATCGCCTGAGCTCACAAGTTCAAGACCAGCCTGAGCCAGAGCAAGACATTGGCTCTAAAAACAGCCAGGCGTTGTGGCGGGCGCCTGTAGTCCCAGCTACCTGGGAGGCTGAGGCAAGAGAATTACCTGAGCCAAGAGTTTGAGCTTGCCGTGAGCTTTGATGCTACTGCACTCTACCAAGGGTGACAAAGTGAGACTCTGTCTCCAAAATAAATAAATAAAATAAAATAAAATAATAAAAAAGAAGTAGTTCTTAAATTAGAGTGTGCAAAGGAATCACTTTGAGAGACCCATGGTGACACTGATAAACTAGCAAAGTACCCGGAAACAATAAAAATCCTCCTCAGTTTCTGGACACTTAACGAGTGTGGATAATGTGTGATGTATTTATATAAAGAAAGGTTATACAGCCATGAAAATGAATAAATTATGCAAGAACATGGATAATCTTATAAATGTAGTTTTGAAAGAAAACCTCAAGTTTCAGAAGATTACATTCAGTATGATACCCTTCTTATAGAGCTTAAAACCAAATAAAACTTGGCAGTGAACACCAAAATCACAAGCAATGAAAGAAAAATGATTAAATTGGCCTTCATTGAAATGAACTTTTGTGCCTGGAGAGACAAACACCAATGTGAAAAAACAACCTACAGAAAGCGAGAAAATATTTGCAAGTCATATATCTGATAAGGCTTAATATTCAGTATATATAAAGAACTCCTACAGTAACAGAAAAACAAATGCCACTAAAACATGGGTGAAGGATTTCAATAGACATTTCCCTAAAAAAGATATATAAATGATCAAAAAACACATGAAAAGATTTCAACACCACTGGAAACTGCCAACAGGGAAATGTACATCAAAACCACAGTGAGACACCACTTCATACCTACTAGAATGGCTATAAATTTAAATATATATAGAACAAGGGTTGACAAGGATGTGGAGAGATTAGAACTCTGGTATGTTGCTATTGAGAATCTAAAATGTGTGCCTGCTGAGGAAAAGTTTGATGGTTCTTCAAAAAGTTAAGTGTGGAATCGCCATATGACCCAGCAATTCCACTTCTAGGTATATACCCAAAGAATGCGTTCATAGCAGCATTTTTACAATAGCCAGAAAGTGGAAACAGTCCAAGCATCCACCAACAGATGAATAGATAAACAAAATGTGGTAACTACATACAATGGATGTTACTCATCTATGAAAGGGGATGAAGTTGACACATGCTACAACATGAATAAGTCTTGAAAATATACTGAGCAAAGAAACCAGACATAAAAGGACAGATATCACATGATTCCACTTATATAAAATATCTAGAATAGGCTGGGGATGGTGACTCATGCTTCTAATACTAATACTCTGGGAGACTGAGGCAGGAGGATCACTTGAGTTTGAGACCAACCTATGGAAAGGCAAGACTTTGTCTTTACTAAAAATAGAAAAATTAGCCGGGGACATGGCACACACCTGTAGTCCCAGCTACTTAGAAGGCTGAAGCAGGGGGATCTTGTGAGCCCAGGAATTTGAGGTTGCTGTGAGCTTTGATGACACCATTGCACTCAGGGCAACAGAGTGGGACACCTGTTCTCCACCCTTAAAAAATAAAATCTAGAATAGGCAAATTCATAGGGATAAAAATAGATTAGAGGGCGGTGCCTGTGGCTCAGTGAGTAGAGTGCCGGCCCCATATACCAAGGGTGGCAGGTTCAAACCTGGCCCCAGCCAAACTGCAACAAAAAAAATAGCCAGGCATTATAGCGAGTGCCTGTAGTCCCAGCTACTTGGGAGGCTGAGGCAAGAGAATTGCCTAAGCCCAGGAGTTGGAGGTTGCTGTGAGCTGTAACGTCACAGCACTCTACCAAGAGCGATAAAGTGAGACTCTGTCTCTTAAAAAAAAAAAAAAAAAAAAAAAATAGATTAGAAGCTGGGGGAAGAGAAGAATGGGAAATTATTGCTTAATGGGTACAGAGTTCCTTTTGAGGGTGATGAAAAAGTTTTGGAAACAGATAGTGGTGATGGTTGCATAACATCACTAATGCAATTAATGCTGCTGGATTGCACACTTAACATGGTTAAAATCAGAATTTTATGTTACACATTTTATAACAGGAAAAATTTGAAAAAATAAGTTTAAAAAACATTTTTATTGGCGGAAAGAAAAAGCAAGGAAAACTTGGCAATATTTTAAAAAGGAAAACCTACCCAAGAGCCCAAAAAAATTATTTAATATATATATATTTTTATTTTTTTTTTTTTTTTTTTTTTTTTTTTTTTTTTTGAGACAGAGTCTCACTTTGTTGCCCCAGTAGACAGCCATGGCATCACACCTCGCAACAACCTCAAACTCCTGAGCTCAAGTGATTCTCTTGCCTCAGCCTCCCAAGTAGTTGGGACTACAGGCACCCACCACAACACCTGGCTATTTTTAAAGATGGGGGTCTCACTCTTGCTCAGGCTGGTCCCAAACTTCTGAGCTCAAGTGATCCACCCACCTTGGCCTCACAGAGTGCTGAGATTACAGGCGTGAGCCACTGTCCTCAGCCCCAAAACTATATTTCTAAATTTAATGAAATGGAAAACACAAAATATAAAATGTTGCATCTCATGGGGAGGAAGGAGAAAAACACATAAGTAAATGTAAATATAAATAAATTGGTATTAATGGTCCAGTTTGGGGACTGGGTGGTGGGTTCGTGAATGTGCATTGCGTTATTGTGCATTAATTTAAAAAAGACATATATGCCCATACCTACATACCACATGTGTATGTGACATGTAACATTTGCTACGTATCAAATAACATTTAGAAATACGGAGGCTGGAGGCATCACCCGAAAGACTTAGTAAGGAGGCCCTTTTTTCACCAGTTGGATTTGACAGGTAGGTCTGAGCGAGTACCTGAGAACCTGCATTTCACATGTCCATAACTTCTCTCCATCCCCGTATACACACTGCAACAGACCACAGCTCTTCCCGTCATAAAGGGGAGCCTATTTCTTCTCCCATCAAATCTGGAATTGGCTCTGTGACTGCTCCACAAGAGTAGTGAACATAAGACCAGGATGGACTTGCAGTGCGCTTGTGAACTTGGGGCTTGCCTGCTTTTACTGCACCTGAGATCTGGGGGCCTCCTGTGAATGAGCCCACGCTATTCCTCTGTTGCTGGAGAATGAATGAAAGGTCCCAGGCATCCCAGCTGATATCCAGCCCCAAATTCCCAGATCCCCTGCACTGATGCATGAATGAGCCCCTGTCAAGATCAACTGAGACTGGCTAGGACCAAAACAACCCCCAGCTAAACCCAGCCCGAACTGCTGACTCACAGAATCCTAAGCTATGCAGAAAGACTGCTGCGCCTGTAGTCCCAGCTGCTTGGGAGGCTGAGGCAGGAGGATTGCTCCAACCCAGGTGTTTGAGGTTGCTGTGAGCTGTGATGCCACCACAGCACTCTACTTAGACAGGGTGACAGAGTTGAGACTCTGTCTCAAAAACAAAAGAACCTCATGTACCAGATTTAAACTGTGACCAAGGCAGTGACGCCCAGCAAAGAGGATGAGGAAGACCTTAAAGCCCTGGCCCCAAAGCTGGAGAGGCCTGAGACTCTTCCCTGCCCTGAGCCTCTCCCCTGGGCAGGCCTTCAGTCCCACCGCTGCCAGAGAGGAGCAGTCAAAGACCACGTGGGCCGTGGCTGGGAAACACATTAGGAAATAGACCAAGGAAACTGCCTGACAGAACATTTGGGAAAAGGAGCCCCTGGGTGCCAGCCAGATGCTGGGAGGAGTCGAACCATTCACTCTGTGTCATGACAGAGCTCTCTAGAAGGAATGGTATTACAATGGGGCTCTGCTTTTGAGCAGTCAGTGCAAAAAATCTAGGACTTACATAAACTTGCTAAGCCTTGAAGTGAATTGCCCTCCACTGAGAAAGCTCTGGGATCCTCCCTCATTGTAGGGTGTGATCCGCTGGACTCTAGAGAGCTGTGTTTGTATTTGCCTCTGTATTTGGGAGATGCTGGAAAACTCAGTTATCTTCATCCTCCACACATAGCACAGCCAGTGGCAGGAGGTAGAGCTTCAATACATGATTGAAACAAAGAGTGAATAAAAGACCAAATGAATCCCAGTGAACCCTAGGCACACACAAGCACATGTATGTATATTATAAATAAGTATGTTTGTATGTGGGTGTTCATTTATTAATGATTATAGCAGTCTCAAATAGAGATAAAATTCTGACCTAACCAGAGTGATTTCTTATAGGTTCTCAGACCTGGTATCTATGTTTTTTGCTCTGTTGAGGTAGAAAAATGTCACCAGGTCCATTAAGTACTGCAGATTCCACACCTATAGTCCCAGCTACTCAGGAGACTGAGGCAGGAGGATTCCTGAGCTCAGGAATTTGAGGTTACAGTGAGCTATGATCTTATCACTGCTTTCCAATCTGGGCAACAAAATGAGACCCTATCTAAAAAATATATATATATATATATATTTTTTTTTATATATATATGAACTGCAAATTCCATGAGAAAAGTCAAAGGTCAGCATCTCAAGTAAACCAGGCAGCGCCGAGGTTACTACTGGATAGAATGTCTTCTGCATGCCTGGGGCAGGAAGGAGACTTTCTGACCCTGGGCATACAGCTTTGTCCCTGTACCCACCAAGCCAAGCAATTACAGGGCAGCGGGTGGAGAAGCCAGAAGAGCTTCACACGGCTGCCATACCTTTTTTTCCTTTTTTTTTTCCCTATGGGAAACTTTCCAGAGGGAGTTTCAACACTCAAGAAACCTCTCCTTGGCTGGCAAGAATGTGAGAAGTGCAAACATTCATGGCGTTTCCTCTCCTAAAGGCCCTGCCCTGCCTGCCTCACTCTTCTGTTGCTGCCCATATATTTCACAAATTCCGGATCATTCCTGCTCCACTCCTGCATATGGCCCTGTGCCCCGGTGTCCTCTTACACGTGACGAGCCACACTGACTTTATTTCCCACATATCTAACGGCTGTTACCAAATTTTTCCTTCACTATCAAGGCTCAGTCAACATAATAGGAAGCCAAGACCAGAGGGTTGGAAACATTATAGTCTGAGAATGTTCTCACGATATGCTGGCTCCAGAGATCCGCACCTGGAGGAAAGAGAAATCCTGAAATGTGTCTTAACCAAGTGGAAAGCAGATAGCACCTCTTCCAGGAAAATATAAGATTATAATGGGCCTCCACTTGGCTAAGTATGAGAGGAAACACCAATCAATAGTGACTTAAGTATACGAGGTTTTATCTTCTTAATTAAAGAAGTGGGGCAGGGGGCTCAGTGCCTATAGCTCAAGTGGCTAAGGCGCCAGCCACATACACCAGAGCTGCCGGGTTCAAATCCAGCCCGGGCCTGCCAAAGAACAATGACAACTACAACAAAAAAATAGCCGGGCGTTGTGGCGGGCGCCTGTAGTCCCAGCTACTTGGGAGGCTGAGGCAAGAGAATCACTTAAGCCCAGGAGTTGGAGGTTGCTGTGAGCTGTGATGCCACAGCATTCTACCCAGGGTGGCAGCTTGAGGCTCTGTCTCAAAAAAAAAAAAAAAAGTGGGGGGCGGTGCCTGTGGCTCAGTAGGTAGGGCGCTGGCCCCAGATACCGAGGGTGGCAGGTTCAAACTCGGCCCCAGCCAAAGTGCAACAAAAAAATAGTTGGGCGTTGTGGCAGGCACCTGTAGTCCCAGCTACTCGAGAGGTTGGGGCAAGAGAATCGCCTAAGCCCAGGAGTTGGAGGTTACTGTGAGCCGTGAAGCCACGCACTCTACCAAGGGCAACAAAGT
Source organism: Loris lydekkerianus (assembly GCA_963574355.1). Classification (NCBI taxonomy): domain Eukaryota; kingdom Metazoa; phylum Chordata; class Mammalia; order Primates; family Lorisidae; genus Loris; species Loris lydekkerianus. Next base: position 12,560 of record CAUYPK010107700.1, on the reverse strand, counting down.
GAGACTCTGTCTTTAAAAAAAAAAAAATTAAAAGAAGTGGGGAAGTAGGCAGACAGAACTGGAATTGGCTATTTCAAGAAGCTCTTTCCAGTTTTCAATGCCATCAGCCCTGGAAGGTGACCCTGATGCTTTGGTCTAAGATGGCTGCTAGAGCTCCAGCCATCACTCATGTTCCAGGCAACAGAAGACTTCCAAGAAATTTCACACTTTCACATATATCTCATTGAATAGAATTTGATCATCTGACTACACCCAACTATGATGGAGATGAGGAAATGTAGTCTATATTCTGGGAATCCAGAACATAAAACTGTACAAGATAACCAACCAAATCTCATCAGAGGTTACTGTTCAAGATATAAGGAAACTAAACTAGATCCAATGTCTGTACTCTTCCTTCTACCCAAAGTGAGCCGTAGAGTCAATATCAATCACATCCCCTGGTGCCCTCCTTCTGCTTGGGATGGATGAGCCATGTTACTGACATACCTTCCAATCCCTATTCTGGTGCTTCTGGCCATGGGTTACTAACCACTGCCAAGGGTTGGTCCTGTCGAATTATGCCCCCACTTGATGGACAGGCTGGACCTGAGAGATGAGATGCATCTAAACTGAGCTATCTATGCATGCAATTAGAACAAAGAGGAGTTGAGACCGCTCAAAAATAATAGGTTTTCCTTTACTCAGTACCTGTGCAAGCTCTAAACACAATTGGGACTCTCTGTAATTTTTTTATGGAGTAAAGATTTATTTTTTAAAATTTCAGATTAATGTGAAGGTAAAAATGACTAGATTACATTGTGTTTCTAAGGTAAAGTTCAAGTTGTAGTTCAGCCCCTCCTTGGGGATGTGCTGCATACCCTTATATGTCTGTCATGCTCATCAGGTGAGCACTTACCAATGTCCTCCGCTCCCCACTTCCCCCATTGGAATGTTCTCTTTTTTTTTTTTTTCAGACAGTCTTGCTTTGTCACCCTTGGTAGAGTGCTATGGTATCATAGTTCACTGCAACCTCAATCTCTTGGGCTCAAGTGATTCTCTTGCCTCAGCCTCCCAAGTAGTTGGAACTACAGGCATCTGCCACAATGCCTGGCTATTTTTAGGGATGGGGGTCTCACTCTGGATCAGGCTGGTCCAAGCTCCTGAGCTCAAGCGATCCACGCGCCTCAGCCTCCCAGAGTGCTGGGATTACAGGCTTGAGCCAGTGCACCTGGCCTCCTTACTTGAATTTTTTTTTTTTTTTTTTTTTTTTTTGAGACAGAGTCTCATTACGTCACCCTTAGTAGAGTGCCATAGCGTCACAGCTCACAGCAACCTCCAACTCTTGGACTTAAGTGATTCTCTTGCCTCAGCCTCCCAAGTAGCTTGGGACTACAGGCGCCTGCCATAACACCTGGCTATTTTTTTTTTGTTGAAGTTGATTAGCTGGCCCTGGGCCGAGTTTGAACCCGCCACTCTCAGTGTACGTGGTTGGTACTATAACCACTATGCTGTGGGCGCCGAGCCCCTACTTGAATTTTTAAAAGAAACTAATCTGAAGACTTAACCAATATCTCCAAAAACTTGAAAGTTTGTCAGACTCTTAACACAGAGAGTCCAGCATCTCTGTCCATTTGCATTCCACCACTTTTTCCTTCTCACCAACACCTTCTTCAACATTGTCAGGCGGTGGTGCCTCACTGCCAGCCAGGCCCTTTGAGCGCCTCTGGCTCCTCCAAGGTTGCAGACACTAGGTGCCGTCTCTCCCAAGTCTCAGGCCTCCCACAGGATGGACAGTCCTGAATTGTATTCAGCTATTTGCTAAAGACTTGATAAAGGGGGTTTTCCTTGATTCTGTTCTTCAATGAGGGAGTAATCACTCTGCTTCTCCCCCATGTGCACACAAATTTGTGTGCTTGCAGTCTTCCTGTTTACCTCCCCTGGGAGCTAATTTTTCAGTGAACTTTCAGAGGGCAGAAGGGAAGCTTTTCCTTGGTCCCTGCAGTTTTTGTGCCATGGGCAGGGCCACCAAAGCCCCTCTGCCCTGCTGGGAGAGAGTGAAGGGAGGCCAGACCCTGGCAAGCCCAGCAGTAGAATTATCAAGGAGGAAAGGATTTATTTCAGAAGATTGGTCAAGTTGGAGAGGGAGGGACAGACTATCCCAAATCCACCTCCCCATCAACAGAGTGGGGGGAAGGTGTTTATGGAGGTGAAAATGAATAATGCATGAAGGGAGAGCTGGCATGCAAGCCAGCCAGGAATCTGGCACATAAATCCCAAGGACAAAAAATGGTGGTTAAGTTCCTCCCAGGGCAGGAATTTTAGTGTTATAAGGAGCTAGGGGTTAATAGTGATCGTATGAACTTTGTGTGCAGGCTCAGTGGTCCTTGGGCACAGTCTGTGGTGGAGTATCACTTATTTTTTCTGGACAAACAGGTGGTATAAGACTTTGTAGTAATCTTCTGGCTGCAAGGAGGTTTCATCTTTTCTAGAAAAGAAACTCAGAAGGGAATGCATCAGCGTGATAGAACGTTACAAAGTTCTGGTCAGCAATTCTTACTGGCCTGGGAACTTGAAACATAAGAAAACTACAAAAATTATTTTAAAAATGTTTTCTTGCTTATAGAGCCACTACACTTCCAGATACAGTCTTTTCTCATGTCTTTGTCTTTCTGTGTTGTTGTCATCAAAAGCGGTACTGCAGGGCAGGACATAGTGCCTAACACCCGTCCCTATAGACCCATTTTGGCATGCTGGTCCTGCAGACTGGTCAGTTTGCCATACCAATCAACACGTTTTTGTTCCCAGTGTGCCAAAGCTCTCAGAAGTCCCATCCCTATAGGGCTTTTGTCATCTCAACCCTCATAGCATGGTTAGACCTGGGAAGGCCCAATCCCAGCAAGGCCTACTCAGTCTGTGACCCAGAGCCCCATACACACAAACTTGTGAGTTACCAAAGGCAACGTACAACACGCAAACACTATCCTTAACTGTGGCAACAAGAGTCTTTCCCAGGGTTGACCTGTTCCTGAGAGTGAATTTTTCTGTGGGGGGTACCTTTGGGATTGCCTCTTCTGTTCCCTCTCCAGGAAATACCTCTTTCTTAACTAGTTTAAAATAATTCCAAACCCTGAATACTGTATGTATCCTGAAATTTCCATTAAGAGGCTATTGGATTGAGTCACTATTAAAGTAGGTACACCATTGAAAATTCTAATTGTTGATGTCAGAAGATACATCCTGTAAATTAGACTTCTAACATAAAAAAAGTGTTACCAATCATTGCTTTATTTACATTTATGAAAAAGTTAAGCTTAAAAAGAGCATACTAGTCTTAGAAATTCTCTCGACAAAATTAAAGAATAAAAATCTGACCTAAACAAAATTTAGAACCTGACCCAGAAGCAGCTTATCAGAAGGTCAGCAGGGAAATGGATTCTCTCAAAACGCTGAGCATGGTGACTTGATGTGCCTGCCCCTGGCCCATTCCGATGCAGGGCTGAGCCCACTGCAGGCCACGCTGGCAGGTGGAAAGGCAGGCAGGGTCATCTCAGACACATGGGACTGGGTGAACCCGGGGGAAACCCCTTCTGTTGTCCTGCGCCTTGTCTGGTTTCAAGCTTGTGTGCGCACCCACAAAAGTGGATGTGGCAATCACTCTGGCTGCAGCCCAACCTAACTTGCTAAAACATTCAGTTTCTTTTATCATTTTCCACCAAGGGAGAGCCATGATGCAAGCTACTCCCAATAGGAAAGTGGAGAAGGATGAACAACTTAGTCCAGACCAGCTTTTGGAAATTCTAGCATGGAGCAACGTAAGGGAAAAGAGACCTGCTCTCCAACGTCAGAGAGAACACATACTTTGGGACAGCCCTCTCTAATGGCACTTTGGCAATAGCTACCTACAATTAAAGGGCATATAACCTTTGCCCCAGCAATACTGCATCTGGGAATCTACTCTACAGGGATTCCGCAGAGGAACCCAGAGATACAGAAACCTAGAGTCACTGAGCACCGTCTCTGCTGGGGAAACTGGAAACAGCCACACGTTTACCATGAGCAAACGTGGATGTATTTATGCTGTGGAAAACCAAAAGGCTGTTTGAAATGATATGTGAAAGGGTAAGTCACAGCATACAATTTAACCAGCTGTTTATATTTAACAGGAAATGGGCAAATGATGTCCATTATGCACCCCACAAAAAACACACATGAGGGATGTTCATTGCGTATGGAATTCCACTCACTGGGCCATCATCAGCCTGGTGCTTGTATGTTCCACCACCATGAGTGGCTCTGGGCTCTGAGAGTGGCTTCTAGGATTAAGAAAAAATAGATACCTCCTCACACCACCTGGCCCTCTGGGGCTCACAAGACGATATGGCAGCCTGTCATAGCTCTGTAGAGACAGGACAGTCTCCAAAGGAGAACCTTCCCAAAGAATTCCCCTCACCCACCTCCTTCCCTTCTCTGCAGAGTTCAGTCCTGAGGCTTCTCAGTGGGGCAAAGGGAGGTCCTCTGAAGAGGGGCAGGGAGGGCAGGTCGCTGCAGCGTAACAGCCCAGACAGACCAAGGAGCGTGTCCAGAGTGTGTGTGTAGACACCTGAGGTGGGGTCAGAGCACACCAGAGGACAGCAACCACACGGGACTGGCCAGCACGAGCACTGACCTACTGTTGCCCATTCCCATTTCTCCTCTGATGTCTTGCTTTTCCTTGAGAAGCAAATGGATATGGAGAAAGAGGTGGCCACAAGCCATCTTTTTTTTTTTTTTTGAGACAGAGCCTCAAGCTGTCACTGTGGGTAGTGCTGTGGCATCCCAGCTCACAGCAACCTCCCAACTCCTGGGCTCAAGCGATTCTCCTGCCTCCCCCTCCCAAGTAGCTGGGACTACAGGTGCCCGTCACAACGGCCAGCTATTTTTTGGTTGCAGCCGTCATTGTTGTTTGGCAGGCCCCGGGCTGGATTCGAATCTGTCAGCTCAGGTGTATGTGGCTGGTGCCTTAGCCGTTTGAGCCACAGGTGCCCAGCCACACAAGCCATCTATTAAAAGCAGCCACTGGGCGGCGCCTGTGGCTCAGTGGGTAGGGTGCTGGCCCCATATACTGAGGGTTCAAACCCGGCCCCGGCCAAATTGCAACAAAAAACTGGCTAGGTGTTCCCAGCTACTCGGGAGGCTGAGGCAAGAGAATCGCCTAAGCCCAGCAGTTAGAGGTTGCTGTGAGTTGTGACGCCATGGCACTCTACCGAGGGTGACATAGTGAAACTCTATCTCAAAAAAAAAAACAGCCACCGATGACCCATGGCAGAGCCATTCCAGGCAGTGCACTCTGGTCAGACTGTCCAGCCCTGCTCCACCCAACAGCTTCCGAGCAGGACAGGACAAGTCGGTAGCCTCTCTGCCCCCATTTGCTCACATATCAAGAGGGAATATCAAGCCCTTGGCACAATGTCCCAGCCCATCATCACTGCTCAGGGGACATTAGTTTCTATCACGGTGGCCCTTTCTTTAGGCTACCATATCTTTCAAAAACTGCGTGACACATGAAGGTACAAATACACACGCAAGGATGTTCACCGAGGCACTGTGATCAGAAAACACTGGACGTTTTCCAATGTTAAACCTGGCTAAAGGAATGAGGCAGGTTCACATGAACATAATGAACATAATGTCCACGTGACAACAATAAAGTAAACCACAGGATCCTATCTGTGATGTTATTTGGACAAAAATGTAAAATAACCATATAGAAAATTATACATTCCCTGTATAAATAGGTCTACAAAACATTTACATTTCTGTGTGTACAACATGTTTTTACACAAGGGGAGAAGCCAGGGAAGATACACGGCAAACTACAGGCGCTTCTGGAGAGTGGGATCAGGTCCAACAGGAGCATTCAAGTCAGGAGCACCAGATTGTGTGAAGGGATCAGAATGCATGCCCGTTATAACCACAGACCACCGTCCGTGTGCTAGGAGATTCAGACCAAAGCACACTTTACAAGGGTAAAGGGTTATGACCCTCAAATGCTTCAGTAATAATATATCTATTTATCTACATGTTTGTTTTATGAGAAATATGAAAAAATATCAATTGGTGAATCAAAATGAAGAATATGCAAAAGTTCCTGACTTTTTTTGAGACAGTCTCACTCAGTTGCCCTTGGTAGAGTCCTGCCGCGTCATAACTCACAGTAACCTCAAACTCTTGGGCTCAAGTGATCCTCTTGCCCCAGCCCCCTGGGTAGCTGGCACTACAGGCACCTGCCACAACACCCGGCTATTTACAGAGACGGGGTCTCACTCTTGCCCAGGCTGGTCTCGGGCTCCTGAGCTTAGGCAATCCACCCACCTCAGTCTCCCAGAATGCTGGGATTACAGGTATAAGCCACTGCACCCAGGCTTGTATTTTTTTTTTTTTTTTTTTCTAAGACAAGCACAGAACAAAGTTCATTGAGCTTTTTATTTTTTTTCATGGTACTATTCTGGCAACTGTTGTCTGTATCTAATATGTTAAAATTTAAACACAAAATAAATAAAAATAGAGATCAAATGAAAGGCACTCGAGTTCCCAGGATGCCACTGAAAATCAGGTAGCAGAGGCCTGGGAGGACCTGCAGAGAATGGAGAAAGGGCTGAGGTTTCGATCCAAGTTCCAAATGGCTCCAAATATCCAATGTCTTTGCAATATTGAAGGATCCTAGGATTTGAATCTGGAAAGCATCACAAATGCAGTTTATGATCTAACCCAGGGACTGAAGAAAGCCTGCTGTGAAGGCTAATGACCCCAGGATTGCCTTTTATAGGGAGGCCAGGCTGTGGATTGAGGGACATGGCTTGAGGCGGTCTCTCCTCTCACCATCCAGCCACAAAGGCTTCATGTTTTCAGAAAGGTTCCAGATCAGGGTTCCAGATCAGGCTTTCTGGCAGACAATGTCCTCACCTCTGATGATCTGCTCCAATAGCATCTGTGACTCTGCCAAAACCCTGCTCTCTGGAAAAAGAGCAAACAAAGCAATTTCAGCAAACAAAGCAATTTTCAGGCCCTGCTCTCACAGGAGGCCCAGTTCACCCAGGCCTCGGCCCAGGCATCTCTGTACTGTCTTCACCAAGAGATATTTCTACCCAGGTCTTCAGAGCAGGAAGGAAATTGGTTTTAAGTACATACAGCTCCCTGACATTGAGCAAATGTTACATAATCACAGGGAATGCTGCCAGGATTTCTCACACTCCCATTCCTTAGAGAAATGGATAACTCTGCCTGTAAACACCACAGTCATGAAAGTTAATCCCAAATCCCCTTGGCCCTGTTTGTCAAAGTAACAGCACAATTTTCACCACTTTCAGAGTGAACCCCTCAATCTTTTTTGAAGGAACAGTAAATAGATGAATGGCCTCTAAGACTAGAGTCAGAGTCAAAGTCTCCTAACTTCTGTCTCAGCTGCACATGGCCCACTCACTTCAGAAGGGCCTCCAGTTCCCGCTTGACTCTGCAGACCACAGGCGGCCCCTTATAGGTGAGGGCCGTGTACAGCTGCACCAGGGAGGCCCCTGCCCGGATCTTCTCCAGCGCGTCCTGCCCGCTGCTGACACCGCCGACCCCAATTATGGGAATTCTGCCTGCAGAGAAGCATGTGTTGACACAGTGAGGGAAGGGTGTGGGGACAAGGACCCCTGAAGCTGTCAGGTTAGCTTTAGCCTGAGAGCCCCCAAACACAACAGATTAGGGAACGGTGATTCCCATTACAGCCCAGGAACCCGAGCCACACACAGGTCTGAGACACGGGAAGCCTTGCCTTGGGTGAGCGCATACATCTCCCGAATGGTTTGAGTTGATAAATCCCGGAGGGGCTTCCCACTCAGCCCTCCTGTTTCAGAGCGCAGGGCACCCTGGAGGTTGGCAGGGCGGCTCACTGTGGTGTTCGTGACGATCAATCCATCCACGCCCAACTGCAATATGACACAGAAAAGCCCCCGAAACTCGGACTGCAAGATTCAGCTTCTCTGGAGGTCTGAGCTAGAGACCGGGCTGGGCACCCCCACCTAAAGCCCCTGGAACAAGAGCTGCAGCAGACCTCACTAGCCTTCTTTCCTTGAACGAATATCTGAAGGAGCCACAATGTGACAATAATAGCCATCACATACTGACCACCCAAAACATCCCACTGGGACAGTTTAATCCTTACAACAATCCACTGTATGGTGTCTTGCCAGGTGCAGTGGCTCATGCCTGTAGTCCCACTACTTAGGAGGGGGATCACTTGAGCCCAAGAGTTTGAGGTTGCTGTGAGCTATGACGACACTATTGTACTCCTGCCCAGGCAACAGAGCAAGACATTGTCTCAATTGATCAATAATAGTGTCTTGTCTGAGACTCCTGGAGGAACCAAGATTTTACCCATGACTGCTGGGCTCAGTCTGTTTTTACTACTCCCCTAAGCCAGAGAGACCCAGTGTTCAGAAAGGCTGCAAAGAGACAAGAGTACTCTGGACCCAGCTGAAACCGGCCAAGAATACAAGCACAAAAGTTAAAGCCCTTGCTGGATGAAGGTGAGGAAAGAGAAGAAAGAGGCATGAGAAAACGATTCATTCAAACATTCAGACATTCACTCTTCACTATGGGATGAATTCCACTGTGACAAGCACCAAACCAACCTCAATGTCACAGAGAGGAAGTCACAAAGGCTGCTGTTCTGGCCTTAACAGACGATGAGAGGTACACTCCCCCCCCACCAGGCCCAGGTCCCCCACTCAGACCTCTCTCACCACACTGGCAATGTCCTCCTCATCCTGGGCAGTGAGGTCAGGGGCGATCTTCACTAGCACCGCGGGCCTACGCACTGCCTGCAAGGCATCCCTCTCCTGCAGCACCTGGGGTAACACATGGCCAGAGATAGGGACCCCTAGACCAAAACAGTGGTTCTCAACCTTCCTAATTCTGTGACCCTTTATTACCGTTCCTCATGTTGTGATCCCCAACCACAAAATTATTTTTGCAGTGAAAATAATTTTATGATTGAGGGTCACCACAACATGAGGAACTATACTAAAGATTCACGGCATTAGGAAGGTTGAGAACCACTGAACTAAAGCATGAGCAATGTTTCCTTTTTAGGAATCCCAGCCCTCAGTTACATGAGGGACTCCAAGATGGATTTGATTCAATTCTTTCAAAGTCCCACTGGCATGGACTACTAGGTATCTTAAGGTTTTATAGATTTTTGTTCCTAAAAGATAACCAGAAAATACTGCACCAAGTACAAGGTGATGAAAAGTTATTCAATTCATTCATTCACTGTGCTGGGTGCCAGGGATAGAGTGATATGGTGTAACAGCAGGGACAGATAACTGAGCAGTTACTATTGCATATAATCAGTGTTGTGACAGATGGTCAGAAGTTTCTTCAGGAGGGTGTGGAGAGTGTCCTGAGTGTCCAGGTGTTAAGGGCAGATTCTGGAAGGTGATGTAGGTAGGATGAGAGGTGTAATTGCCCACCTTGGTCAGCAGGTGGCGCAGCTCGGCCTTTCCCTGAAGGCTGCGCAGCCCAGCCGTGTTGGGGCTGGACACGTTCACTACCAGGTAGTCTGCCAAGGGGCCCAGCACTCGGACACCCTCTGCGTAGTCTGAAGCAGCATCCACTGACGTCTTATTCTTCCCCAGGTTTATTCCCAGTGGCAGTCCATCTATAAATACCGCTGATCAAGATTTTGGGCCCACACGCCAATTCCTGTGCAACATTTTGAGGCCATCCTTGCCTAAACATCCTCCCCCTCCGGCAGATGCGGTGAACCACCGCTGTGCTGCCTGCCTGCTACCGAAGACGTGGAAAATTCCTCTAGGAGAGGGGCCCGAGTTCCTTAGGGGTTTTCTCTAATTGCTCAATCATGTTTATTTCACTAGCAATACTGCCAACGTTTCTCCCGCGTTCCTCCTAAAAAATAAAAAGCACTCTTTTTATAAATAAAAATAAATAACACCACCTTACCTTCGGTGAGCCTGGCCTGCTTCTGCCGTCTGGCTCGTAACCTGTGTTCCACCGCAGAGTGCCCATGACTGTTAAATCCGTACCTGCAACGCACAACAGACAAGAGGAGCAAGGTTAGAAGGCAAAGAATGCGGAGAGAGAGCTCCACAGCCATTTCCACTGTGTACTTTTAAAAACAGAAAAGAATAGCTGGGCACTGTGGTGGGCACCTGTAGTCCCAGCTACTCGGGAGGCTGAGGCAAGAAAATCGCCTAAGCCCAAGTTGCTGTGAGCTGTGACGCCACAGCATTCTACTGAGAGCAACTGTCTCTAAATAAATAAATAAATAAGTACTGAAAAAAACAATCAGAGTCAGTTCTTAAGCTTCCCGGGACTCCTAGCTTGTCAGAACACCACCTAATACAAAGAGAAAGATTAAAATTTCTAAACAGGCCCATCAGCCAACTACCACTGGCAACAGCACAGACTCATCAGCAGTAGCATAGTGCTAATAGTTGAGGACAAAGAGGGTCACACTGGATTGGGACAAACTGAAAAAGAAACAAGGAGCCGAAGGTAGCTGCGACATGCCCTTTACTTAACTTGTGGCCAGTGAGCAGGCACTGAGACATCTGCCTTTACACAGCTTGCGGGGGCAGGTGAACTAGCATAGGCAACTGCTTCTCTCTCCAGGGCAGAAAGTGGGGGGGGGGGAGGTGTCCCGGCCAGAACAACAGTGGCTCCTAATTAAACGCTAATCAAAGTTACTTAGGAACAAGTGGCACCTGCCAGCTGAATCATACTTGTTCAAAACCATCAGGCACCTGCAGGCCTTCATTTAACTCATCTAACCCACAAGTCACTGCCCGAGACCTGCTACATCCTGTATCCACTCCTCACCCAGCCCCTGGTCCCACCCAGCCCCTGGTCCCACCCAGCTGAGCCCTCTGATAACCGAAGTTTCCCACCTCCCACCTGGGCTCCACCAGCCTCTATCTAGAGCCCCTGTTGCTGCTCTGTGGCTGCACTCTCTGCCTATAGAATCGTCCCCCTTCTGGCCTTCTGAAGGCTGCACAGAGCCCCCAGCTGCAGAGGACCCCCCTGGTCCCTGGCATTCATCGAAGGCTTCATACCTATCTTCCTCCTGGCTCAGAATATGTAAGTACTTATGTGCTTAAGTTCCCATACTGGGTTATAATGTTCTTGAGGGCAAGAAATGTCTTAACTCTGTTACTAGACAGCCTGTCACAGGCAGGGGCCTCATGTCTCTTTTCTTTTTTTTTTTTTTTGAGACAGAGTCTCACTATGTTACCCTTAGTAGAGTGCCATGGCGTCACAGCTCATAGCAACCTCCAGCTCTTGGGCTTAAGCGATTCTCTTGCCTCAGCCTCCCAAGTAGCTGAGACTATAGGCATCCACCAGAAGGCCAGGCTATTTTCCCAGCCCTTTGGGAAGCCAAAGTAGGATTGCCTTGAGGCCAGAAGTCCAAGACCAGCCTGGGCAATATGGCAAAACCGCCTCTCTACAAAAAATTTAAAAATTATAGCTAGGTGTGGTGGCATACCGCTGTAGTTCCAGCTACTTGAGAGGCTGAAGCAGGAGAATTGTATGAGCCCTGGAGTTTGAGGTTGCTGCAAGCTAGGATTGTACCACTGCACTCCTACCCAGGCAACAGAATGAAACCCTCTCTCAAAACCAAAAAAAAAAGGGTGGTGCCTGTGGCTCAAGGAGTAGGGTACCGGCGCCATATACTGGAGGTGGTGGGTTCAAACCTGACTCAGGCAAAAAAAACACCTATAGTGAGATTTACAGCCAGCGGTGGTCTAACAGGGACAGTGCACATGTTCTGTGGCAGCCAAATCACAGACAAATACATTTGCCTGGCCAATTCTGAAGAGGATAAGTCCCACCTGTAATGCAGCAAAACTGTAACTTGATCTTTAAAGCTGAAAAACGTCCCCCAAACAAACACAACAAAGCAGAAGTGCAGTTAAACTTCCTGTGTGTCAGTCTCCCAGGAGGCTGCGAATGGCCCCAGGGTGCCTATCAAAAGCTCCCCAAGGAGGAGCTTCAAAATTCTGTTCCCATAAAGTAACAACTTCTTTTTCTGGGTTTGCTGCAGTAAAAACTGCCCAGGGATGACAAAGGGAAAATGGCTTTATCCCGCCTGGGAAGATTTATTGTACTAAAAGTAGCTGTGCGTGTTGAACGCTAAATTCTCCTGATTGCTAAGAGCTAGGGCTGCTCCCTCCATACCAGAGCTGCTAGCCACATGTGGCCCCTGAGCACTTGAAATGTGACTGGTGAAAAGTGGAAACGCACACCGCCTTTTCAAGACTTGGTACAAGTATAAAAGAGGCAAAAACTGCTAATTAATTTTTATAAGATCACATATTAAAATACCTGCAATAAGGCAACCTAAGACAGGGGCTATGTTTTTCCGCCATTCAAAAAACAAGAGGGAATTGTTGGGCCCTGACATGTGCCTGAGGCCTAGTGCAACTTCCCGAGCCTGACTAGAAGCAGATCCATCGAGCTACTTCAGCGTAGCAACGACTCAGCAAGGCCCGGCCTGAAACTGCCTCTACCTAGATACAGCCAATGTGGTACCATGC
>CAUYPK010107695.1:0-17617 GCA_963574355.1 Loris lydekkerianus | reverse complement strand
TTGTGGCGGGCGCCTGTAGTCCCAGCTACTCAGGAGGCTGAGGCAAGAGAATCGCTTAAGCCCAGGAGCTGGAGGTTGCTGTGAGCTGTGTGATGCCACGGCCTCTACCAAAGGGCCATAAAGTGAGACTCTGTCTCTATTAAAATTAAAAAAAAAAAAAAAATTCATCCCCACCACAAGTCTCTGCCTGGTAGCAAAAAACAGCATTTAGTACTCAGTCCCTAAACCCAGGTGACTGACCTGATTTCTTATTTTTAGCTAATTGTAGGTAGTTACAGCTGAAGAGGACCCCAAAGATTGAACTAAAAATTTCTTTTTACAAATGCCAGAACAAAAAGGAGGTAAAGGATAGCTTGGAGGGTTAGAAGTGGCAGAAGCACATGTAGAGAGCCCTTGGGTGTGGTGTGCTGGGGCATTCGCACCCACCCTCCCAGGGGACTCCTCCCCCACCCGGGGAAGAGAGGGCAGGGAGATGGGCAGCAACTCAGTTTAACCTCAAGGTGGGTATCTGAGCCACCCAGTGAGTTCACACCTAGTTAGCGTCCACATTGGTTAGTGGAGTGGAAAATAGGTTAGGAGTGGGATCCAGTGTTCCTGAAGGTTCTGTTTGCAATATTGTGGGGTAAGAGGGATTGGATCATTCTAATAGCAAAAGACTTATCACAAAGGTGAGAAGTTCCTTTCCTGTATGAAGGACAGCATTTAGCACTGGAAACATACATGGCTTATTGAAAAATAGGGAAGACATTAGAAAAATGTATCCTAAAGTTTGCCTGTCAAACCAAGCCATTCATTCAGCAAAGTAATAAAACCCTTGCATAAATCCTCTGAAGCCTAGCAGCAGTATTCTGCTTAAATATAATCAACCAGAAAATAACTTTTGGGATGCAGGTTTGAAACCCTCTTGTGGAAAAGTCAGAATCCCGTACTTTTTGTAGCAGGTGGGATCACCTGTTGTTTTGGAAATTAACTGTTTCTTCTGATCCCTCTTTGACCTAACTACGTGTGTGCCTCTTCAGAAAATAACCCAAGTCCTGCTCTCTTTACTTTCCAGTTTTTATCTTTGCATCATGTTTAGCAATTTACAGACAAGTGTGATGGTTGAGAGTTCCAGTAAACTGGCTGGATCATATTTCTTAGATTGAGTCACTGCTGAGAAACTTGTTTGTGAACAGGAAGCAGGCCATAAAAATGTTTGAACACAGTAACCTGCCAGACTGAAGAAACTGGATTGCTTTCTAGTAGAAAAAAACAGTAGAAGGATGCTTCTACAGCCGAGGAAATGGTAAATTGGTAATCTAGGGTTTTAATTGGTTGAATAACTCTTCTCTTGCTGTGTATTTGGCAGTTCGTATGCTGCTAAAAATCTCTAGCTGTTTAAAATTAGGGAAATAATCCTTAGAATGATTTCTCTAGGAGGAACACTTTGGTTTAGTGGTAATTAACTATTTCTACCTATTAAAGAGTCTCTTCTGATGTTTATAACATGTTGCTAGGCCAGTTATTTTTTTTAAATAATGCTGTAGTTACACAGAAATAAACCTGGCAACATTTAGCTCCTTTCATCTCAAGCATTCTCTGATTCTGTATTTTCTAATTACCTACTTTACAATTATTGTAGCAACACAAGCAAGCGTTAGCAAATCAGTCCAGTCAACTGAAAGTAATTGAATACCCTATCATCCACCTTCCGTGGAATTCTCACTGTTTAAACACTTGGCACTGTTTACCTGCATCGTAATGTAGCATGGGAGGGAAGCCCTTGAGAAGTAAATAGGTAGATATTTCTGAAAGGTCAGAGTCATCAGCAAGATGTATTTTAAAAACACATCTGTTTGGTGTCATTTTACTTTAGTAAGGAATCATGATCGCAAAGTAGAGCCTTATAAATCAGGAAGATCTTTGTAATTTATCACGTCTTCAGAATTCAAACATGTTCTCAATTGTTCTTGTATCTTCCTATAGGTCTTAATTTGATCTGATTTCGTTACTACTTCATGAAGTAGCAACAAAAATAATTTTATGGTTGGGGGTCACCACAACATGAGGAACTGTATTAAAGGGTCGTGGCATTAGGAAGGTTGAGAACCACTGATCTAGATGGTAGGAAATGATTAATGTTCCATCTTGTTTCATTCACAATATTCGGGCAGTTCTGTGGCAAAATATATTAAACCAGATCTAGCTTTTCGGTAAATAATACAATCACCTAGTTACAATATAGACAGTAAAATGTATGAAAGAAAAATATAAGCACATGTAACTTAGATTCTGAATGCTAGTAACTAATATTTGGATGGAGAGATCTCAGGGGATTAAACTTTAAAGTAAGATTATTGTCTTAATAGAAATAAGGGTTTTTTTAAAAAAATTTTTTTGTTTGGAATTAATTGAGGGTACAAAGAATTAGGTTACATTGATTGCATTTGTTCGATAGAGTCCCTCTGATGATTATAGCCCACCCCTAAGAGGTGTGCCATACACCATGACCCCATCCCCTTCCCTCCTCCCCTGAAATATGTTTTTAAAACAAAATAACTAAGGCATCTTAACTTTATTATACAATAAGAAACGAGAATCAGTTTTTGTTTTCTGTTTACAAAGTTAGTAATATATACAATTTACTTCTTAACAGTTTATTGGTTAAACTTATCTTTAGAAGGAAACCTCCCACCGCCTTTATGTCATTTTCAGGCCAAAAGAGAGGGTGAGAGAGGGAAAGGGTAGTAGTGATCTTTGGGAGGTACAATCCTATTTGTACATTTAAGTATGTAAAAGAAAGTGTTCTGTTTTTCATTTCATACTTTTCCAAAGTCTCTGTTTAATAAATAGCTTTAATTTAGGACAGATCATGTTATCCTTGCTTTTACCTTTTCTGGTTGTTGTTTTTTTTTTTTTAAGAGACAGAGTCTCACTTTGTCACCCTTGGTAGAGTGCTGTGGCGTCTCAGCTCACAGCAACCTCCAGCTCTTGGGCTTAGGTGATTCTCTTGCCTCAACCTCCTGAGTAGCTGGGACTACAGGCACCCGCCACAACGCCTGGCTATTTTTTTGTTGCAGTTTGACCAGGGCTGTGTTTGAACCCGCCATCCTCCGTATATGGGGCTGGCGCCCTACTCACTGAGCCACAGGCACTGCCCACCTTTTCTGGGTTTTTTTGATCATCTGATCATAATAAATGCTGGTTTGTTTAAGCCACTAAAATTGGCTTGCAATTTAGCATGGATTTGGCTTGCAATTTAGCATGGATTCTGCTCAAGACTTATTTTCTTTGTTTATCCTGGTACAGAGATGTTTGTTTTAAAGTGGTATCAGTTAATTGTCCAACTTAAGATTTCCCATAAAATGTGTAACAGCCAGATGGCACATGATGACACATATACATTTTAAATGAATATTTCTGTTAGGCCAGATGGTGATACAACATGAATTGTCCAACATTTGTTTCTTATTAAATTGTCTTTTGTCTCAGCCAAACTAGCAACATAATTTGGAACACAGTTAGGAATCACTAAAGGACAACAGCAAAAAAAAATTCAGACACTAAGTGGAAGGCAGCATTTGTTCCATATGCCACGTGAAGGCTTGCGGCCAGTGTTGAGTTGCCCTTGAGAAACTTTCCACCACTTGTAAGGAAATACCTGTTGGGAGTGCTGTACAAACCAGCCCCTCTTTTCCTCTCTCTCCCCAAAGCCTGCTTATCTGAGACTTTGCACTGTGGCCTTCCTCCTAGGGGACTTAGAGGGGTCAGTCAGCTAGCTGCCCTTCCTCAAAGCCTGACGTTTCTACGCAGAAGAGCAGTTTTCGTTCTTCCTCAGGAACTTCCCTTCCCTACTGTCCAGTGTCATATTCTTGTTTGTTACGGGCTCCACCTAGACTATTTTTTCCTCCTAGATGATGTGTGAGCTTTGTAGAGAGTGGGTCGTTTGTGGAACCAGTCATGTGCCCAGTCACAAGGCTCCTGACAGGAAATGCTTGCTGCCTGTTGGTTTAGCACAGAGCACAGCACTGTGCCTGCGGGCCTCCCCAACACAGTCGTAGGTTAACAAACTTCTTTTCTTTTTCAATATAAAGGTTTGTATGTTTCATAAAATACCAAACCTCTGCAGGATTTTTCTTTCTGAAGCATGTGAAATCTGAGTAACACAGAATATGACATATTAAGGCCATGACAAGAAACCCATTGTTGCTGCATACTAATCTTGATCAGAATGTGTTCTGGTGAATTCAAAATAGTTGTTTAAAACTGAGCTTTTTTTTTTTTTTTTAATCAAGTTATTTTCTTTTAGAGATCTGTCATAGCAAGAATAAACCCTCCATAATCATCAACTTTAAAATACATAGGTAAACCTCTCGACAGTTTGAAACCTGTTTTAGTCCTATTACGATTGCATTGAATGCCCCTGGCTTGATTAAGAACTGGATGTTATCCTTGAAAACACCATTTGGTGGCATTCCTGTTGGAGAAGGGAAGCTAGGGCTATCGAGGAGCCACTCAGTCTCCCATGGCCCAGCAGCTTCAAACCTGATAACAAGAACAGGATGCTCAAGAGCTGATCCAAATAATGCTTCGTGTTTTATTTTTCTTGGTTTTACAAAAATCAAGGAGTCCTCTTCTGGTTATGTTATGGGAAATTAAAAACAAAAACATAGTGAATTGTTTTGGAGCTATGCATTGCAGTCACAGCTGGAACTGAGTGGCAACTGAATGGGTGTGTGTATGTACAGAAACATACAGAGAGGGCTAAGAAAATGTATGCATATTTTAAGGGGAAAAAACTGTTAAAATATCCAGTATATACGAATAATATAAGATGAATACAAGTCAACGTTGAGGACCTCTTGTAATTGCAGAAGTCAGACATGACTTGAGAATTACAATAGTTTTTTTCCTTTCAAAATGTGTATACATTTTTAGGCACCCTCTATTTTAAGGCTTGAAGGTAGCTCATGCCTGTGATTTTAGCACTTTAGGGGGCTGAGGTGGGAGGATCACTTGTGATCAGTTTGAGACCAGCCTCAGCAACATAGTGGTCTTAGACCCTGTCTCTGCAATAGATAGAAATATTAGCTGGGTGTAGTGGCACATGCCTGTGCTGCTAGCTACTCCAGGAGGCTGAGGCAGGTGTATTGCTTAAATCCAAGAGCTTTTTGCTGCAGTAGACTAAGATTGCGCCACTGCATTCTAGCCTGGTTGAGAGATAGAATCTCAAAAAATTAAAAGTGTATGTAAAAGTGTATGTACCCCCTGTATTACTACCACAGCCACTAACATTCAGTAAAACTCTTACCTTCTAATTTGCATGTAGACAATCCCCCCTCCCCTCCAGTAAAGCTGCCACTTTCTCACAGTGATCTGTGCCTTCAACAGTCAGAACAACTTTCAACACATTTTTAGTTAGGAAAATCTGGATGTGGTTCCTAGGCCTTGCTGGGTCATAGAAATTCTCTCCCATATATCTTTTACTAAATCAAATCCATTCCCTCTTTGTAAGATTTCTTTCTAAGATTTCTTTCAGTATCTTAAAATGCAGTAACCTTCAGTCACTTCCCTGGAGTGATTTTTTTTTTTTTTTTTTTTTTTTTTAAAGAGAGGTTTATTGATGATTTCTCAAAAAGGAACCTGCTCGGTCCTTAGTATCTCTTTCCCACCTTTTTGGTAGTTAATAGACAACTCTTCTCTTCCCCACCTTGTTCATGCCTTAGGAACTAAAACCCAAGTCAAAAGGAAATTTTTAATAGATGAGCCACAGAGACAAGAATAGCAATAAATAATGGTGGGCAGATAATCTAGCATGGGAAGGATCAAAGAATAACAAGGCCAGGTTTGGTGGCTCATGCCTATAATTCATCATTGTGGGAGGCTAAAGTAAGAGAGGTTTGTTTGAGGCCAGGAGTTCAAAACTAACTAGCGTGGGTAAAATAGTGAGACCCCCATCTTTACTTTTTTTTTAATTAGCCAGGCGCAGTGGTGGGCACCTATAGTCCCAGGTATTTGGGAAACTGAGGTGGGAGGATCACTTGAGCTCAGGCATTCAAGGCTGCAGCGAGCTCTGATCATGCCAGTGTACTGTACCCCACTCTGGGAGACAGAGTGAGACTCTGGCTTGTTCTAAAAAATGGTAATACTTCACAACTGTTAGATAGTTGAACTTTGGGGGGGGGGTCCCTCTATAAACTGGTATTTGCTGTGCAGGTTTAAAGAAAATTCCATGTATTCAGTAATGTTTTCCAAACCCCATTTCTGTTAATAAGCCAGTGGCTTGGAGCTCTTTCCTAATTTCTATATTTCATTAAACAACTGTGGAATTTTCTTTTAATTCAAACATATTAACAGGCAGCATTTTCACTGCCTGTTAGTGACCTCTACCATCACCAGGTCATTAATGATCCAAGTTGTAAGTGATTAGAATGGATGGCTGTGTTTGTGGGTTGTTTGTTGTTCTTTTTTTGTTTTTTGTTTTTTGTGTGTTTTTTTTTTTTGTAGAGACAGAGTCTCACTTTACCGCCCTTGGTGGAGTGCCGTGATGTCACAGGATTCACTGCAACCTCCAACTCTTGGGCTTCCGTGATTCTCCTGCCTCAGCCTCCTGAGCAGCTGGGACTACAGGCGCCCGCCACAACACCCGGCTATATTTTGGTTGCAGTTCGGCCGGGGCTGGGTTTGAACCTGACACCCTCGGTATATGGGGCTGGCGCCCTACTCACTGAGCCACAGGCGCCACCATTGTTTGTTGTTCTTAATGAATAGATTCATTGAATGGAATTAACTATGCTCTTCTAGAGCATTAGATCTGTTTTCTCATTCAGATTTTGTTTGTAATCTCCCCATTCCCCATAATGAACAGTGGCATAAAGTGAATTAATTTATGTGGTATTTGCCATTTAAAAATCAGTTTATGCAACAAAAAAATAGCTGGGCATTGTGGCGGGTGCCTGTAGTCCCAGCTACTCGGGAGGCTGAGGCAAGAGAATCGCCTAAGCCTCGGAGTTGAAGGTTGCTGTGAGCTGAGATACCACAGCACTCTACCAAGGGCGATAAAGTGAGACTCTGTCTCTACAAAAAATAAAAAATAAAAATAAAAACCAGCTTAACGAAGGCTGAGGTGGGTGAATTGCTTAAGCTCAGGAGTTCGAGACCAGCCTGAACAAGAGCAAGACCCCATCTCTAAAAAATATAGTCTGGTGTTGGGGGCACCCATAGTCCCAGTTACTGGGCAGGCTGAGACAAGAGGATCGCTTGAGCCCAAGAGTTTGAGGTTGCTGTGAGCTGTGACACCACAGCACTCTACTGAGGGGAACAAAGGGAGACCCTGCCTCAAAAATAAATAAAAATAAAAATGTTTAACCATGGTCCCTCTCCTCCTCTTTTTGTTTTAAACACAGGACATGGATTTGATTGACATACTTTGGAGGCAAGATATAGATCTTGGGGTGAGTCGAGAAGTATTTGATTTCATTCAGCGACGGAAGGAGTATGAGCTGGAAAAACAGAAAAAACTTGAAAAAGACAGACAAGAACAACTCCAAAAGGAGCAAGAGAAAGCCTTTTTTGCTCAGTTACAACTAGATGAAGAAACAGGTGAATTCCTACCAATTCAGCCAGCCCAGCACATCCAGTCAGAAACCAGTGAATCTGCCAACTATTCCCAGGTATGGAGTGCTCAGTTCTTGGGAAGGTATATGGCAGTGCTTTAGGGAACCATGACCAAGGAATTAAAATACCTGGATTTGAGGTGCAGCTTTGCTTTTTACCGTTCTACTTACCTTGCCAAGTCTACTTCCCACCCTCAGCCTCCTGATGAGTTCAGTACCTGACCTACTTACCTCGGAGTTATCGTAGGGAATGGGAGGACATAAACTACATGAAAGGATTTTGAAAACTATAGAAACATCCTGTAAGGATCAAACAGTAGCAACAGCAGTGGCAGAGTAACTAGTACTAAGGTTTACTATGCTACTGTGGCAGACACTGGAGGACTGATTTAATCAATATAACTGCTGCATGGTATCCCCATTTTATCTACATTTGAGCAACTGAAGATCACAAAGGTTAAATAGTTTTCCCAGATCACTCAAAAAATTATGGGAGCTAAGATTAGGACCCAGTAATCTATGCATCAAACTCATTTCTGAAATAAGATTTAATGATCTTAAACATTTTACAAACATTGATGAGTCTTTAGCTTGGCAATGGAACATTTAACAACTTTTTCTTCCTTTATGTCTTTGCCTTTTATCTAGGTTGCCCACATTCCCAAACCAGATGCTTTGTACTTTGATGACTGCATGCAGCTTTTGGCAGAGACATTCCTATTTGTAGATGGCAATGAGGTATAAGACATTTGATTAATAGCAAAACTACATCAAACAATCCTGTATAAGTTCCTTGAATGGGTCTCCATTTAAAAGAAAATTTTTAAAAAAGAGGAAATTTTTATCAGATAAATAGTTTGTCAAGGAAACCTTAGCCTGTAGATAACTTTACATTTTAAAAAAAGACTTTCATGGCTCAGCGCCCACTGCTCAGTGGTTAAGGCACCAGCCCATGCACCGGGGCTTTCAGGTTCAGACCCAGCTCCTGCCTATTAAACAACAATGACAATGACAACAAAACAATAGCCGGGTGTTGGCAGGGGTGGGGGTGGGGGGTGCCTGTAGTCCCCGCTACTTGGGAGGCTGAGGCAAGAGAATCACTTAAGCCCAAGAGTTCGAGGTTGCTGTTAGTTGTGACACTACCACACTCTACCAAGGGCGACATAATGAGACTCCATCTCAAAAAAAATAAAATAAAATAAAAAATAAAATAAAAAAAGACCTTCATAGAAAATCAAAATACAAATCAAATCAAAACTACTGCATAGCCAGACACATGGATCAACATAATCATGGAAACAAATAATTCATGTATTATAGGTAACTAAAAATTTTTCGTGCGTGAAGAGCAAGATTTGTACAATTAACAATTTTAACAAATCTGTATTTGAGTTCCAAATACTAGATACATATAAATTAAACCTTAAGCCAGTAAAGAGTAAATCTGGAGTCAGTTGGGTAGGCAAAAAAGATTTATTTCATTTTATACAAATAGGGGCCATAATGGACAGAACTGCAGCTGACTGCACTTTAATGTATGTGAGAGTGAGCTTACTGGTCCCCTGGTGGTGGCAGACTCATACAGATAAATAAATGCCTTATCAATTTCAGGTTTCTTCAGCTACATTTCAATCACTTGTTCCTGATATTCCCAACCACATTGAGAGTCCAGTCTTCGTTGTTTCTAATCAGACTCAGTCACCTGAAATGCCTGTTGCTCAGATAGCCACTGAGTTAGACAATATGCAACAAGACATTGAACAAGTTTGGGAGGAGCTATTATCCATTCCAGAATTACAGGTAACTAAGATCCTAATGTAATACTATAATGCTTATTTTGTATCCATTGCCTTTGGAATTAGCCACTCTTATTTATATACTACTTACTTATAGGAAGGATTGGAGGGTGCTTTTAAATTGGTTGTGACAGCCACCCATGCTAGTTAAGTGTGCTGGTCATCCCGAGGATAGAACTTTAGAAACCTAAAGCTTGATCTGAAACTCTTAAAATATATATGTTGGAAATGGGTTTTATCTCTGAAAATTATAGAACAGCTTGGAGAGAATATGGGTAAGCAGAGTTTACCTAAATTTACCATCAGATGTGGATTATTAGCTATTAAAATATTGAAAAAATATATATCACCTTGATTTATATAGGATAAATTTCTTTTCTATGCAGTGTCTTAATATTGAAAATGACAAGCTGGTTGAGACTCCCATGGTTCCAAGTCCAGAAGCCAAACTGACAGAAGTTGACAACAATTATCATTTTTACTCATCTGTCCCCTCACTGGACAAAGATGTAGATAATTGCAGTCCACATTTTCTTAATGATTTTGAGAATTCCTTCAGCAGCATCCTCTCCACAGAAGACCCCAGCCAGTTGACAGTGAACTCATTAAATTCAAATGCCACAGTAAACACAGATTTTGGTGATGAATTTTATTCTGCTTTCATAGCAGAGCCCAGTATCAGCAACAGTATGCCTTCATCTGCTACTTTAAGCCATTCGCTCTCTGAACTTCTAAGTGGGCCCATTTATCTTTCTGATCTGTCACTTTGTAAGGCTTTCAACCAAAACCACCCTGAAAGCACAGCAGAATTCAATGATTCTGACTCTGGCATTTCACTTAACAAAAGTCCCAGCATGGCATCACCAGAACACTCAGTGGAATCATCCATCTATGGAGACACACCACTTAGCTTCAGTGATTCTGAAATGGAAGAGCTAGATAGTGCCCCTGGAAGTGTCAAACAGAATGGTTCTAAAACACAGCCAGTACATTCTTCTGGGGATACAGGGCAGCCCCTGTCACCATCTTGGCACAGTGCTCCAGCGCATGATGCCCAATGTGAAAATACACCAAAGAAAGAATTGCCTGTAAGCCCTGGTCATTGGAAAACCCCATGCACAAAGGATAAACATTCAAGCCGCTTGGAGGCTCATCTCACAAGAGATGAGCTTAGGGCAAAAGCTCTCCATATCCCATTCCCTGTAGAAAAAATCATTAACCTTCCTGTTGATGACTTCAATGAAATGATGTCCAAGGAGCAGTTTAATGAAGCTCAACTTGCATTAATTCGAGATATACGTAGGAGGGGTAAGAATAAAGTGGCTGCTCAGAATTGCAGAAAAAGAAAACTGGAAAATATAGTAGAACTAGAGCAAGATTTAGATCATTTAAAAGATGAAAAAGAAAAATTGCTCAAAGAAAAAGGAGAAAATGACAAAAGCCTCCATCTACTGAAAAAAAAACTCAGCACCTTATACCTGGAAGTCTTCAGCATGCTACGGGATGAAGATGGAAAACCTTATTCTCCTAGTGAATATTCTCTGCAGCAAACAAGAGATGGCAATGTATTTCTTGTTCCCAAAAGTAAGAAGCCAGATGTTAAAAAACACTAGATTTGGGAGGATCTGATTTTTTCTGAGCTAATGTATTTTGTACTGTTATAACTAAGAGCTCCTACTGTGATGTGAAATGCAGAATTATCATACTTCTATGCAAAATTATAGCCAAAACTAGTATAGAAAATAATATGAAATTTTAAAAAGCATTAAGCTATCAGTATGTTGAATCAGTAGTTTCACTTTAACTGTAAACTTAATTTCTTAGGACACCATTTGGGCTAGTTTCTATATAAGTGTAAATACGATAAAAACTTTTTATTTATACTATTCTTATCTCATTTGTTACATTCATAGAATTTATATGATGATACGACATCTGGCTAAAAGCAAATTGTTGCAAAACTAACCACTATGTACTTTTTTATAAATACTGTATGAACAAAAAATGACATTTTTTTTTATAATAAATTGTTAGCTCTGGCAAAAAAAAGAGCTGGTACTAATAAAGGAATATCATGACTATTAAATTACTTCTTCGGGATTCATTTGAGTTTATTCACACAGTAGTTTCCATGAGAAAATTTAACATGTTTAGATTTTTGCATTTTTAGAATGTTTTCTTCAAAAATATGAAAAGCATTTTCATATTTTGGTACCAGGGTTATGGAGATATAAAGTATATCAAGAAGATATTTTATCTCAACATCAAGTACTTTTAAATTCAAGAAAATGTTATACATTCACATGAAAAACGATTTATTCATGTCAATAGATACATGCCCGGCGGTGCCTGTGGCTCAATGGGTAGGGCGCTGGCTCCATAGACCAAGGGTGGCAGGTTCGAACCTGGCCCCGCCAAACTGCAAAAAAAAAAAAAAAAAAATAGCTAGGCCTTGTGGTTGGCGCCTGTAGTCCCAGCTACTCGGGAGGCTGAGGCAAGAGAATCGCCTAAGTCCAGGAGTTGGAGGTTGTCGTGAGCTGTGACGCGGCACTCTACCAAGGGCGATAAAGTGAAACTCTGTGTAGAAAGAGAAAAAAAAATAGCTACTAGGAATTATTTGAAGTTCTAAGGACAAAAACAACATGCCGGTCCTCCTGGAATTTGTATTCTAATACAGGGAAAATACCAAGAATACATCATGTTAGAAGGAAAAGGATTGGCAGATCAGTAAAAAGCATAACTTAAAATAATATTACAAAGAGTTAAGACCCTTGAGGTGGCAACTTTTGAAGGTGCAGGAGAGCAAACCATTCTCATAGTTGAAAGCATGGCAGACAGGACACAGCATGTCTAAAGGCTCTGAGACTTGAGAAAAAAATAGGACCATGTGGCTGAAGCTACTGGTGATGGTAAGAAAGAGTAACACCTGACAGGATCTCCCTCTGTGCCCACCCTCTCCAGACTGCGGTAGCATTGTCATAGCTCACAGCAACCTCAAACTCCTGGGCTCAATTGATCCTCTTGCCTCAGCCTCCTGAATAGTTGGGACACAGGTGTGAGCCACCACAGCCTATTAACTTTTCTATTTTTATTTAGTAAAGGTGGGCTCTCTCTCTTGCTCAGGCTGGCACCTGAAAATTTTTAAAACTTCCCTCTGGAGTCTGTGCCTGCCAGCAGTTGCTGCAGTACTTTCTGGTAAAGGCCAGTGGCCATATTGCACCCTCATCTGAGACCGGTTGCTGAGAGCTAGTCACAGCCAGTACGGTGGTAGCAGAGGGACTGACTGCTGCTGCAGGATTTGCAGGGTGGTACGTTATGCCAGCCATGAAGGACAGGGAGCCTTAAGGAAAACAAGTTTTTCAAAGCCTACCAAAATCTGCTTTCAGACTGTGGAGCTGAGTTTGAACCCAAAATGACAAAATTGGAAGCAGCATTAATAATACCGTCGTAGGCTCAGCACCTGTGGCTCAAGTGGCTAAGGTGCCAGCCACATACACCTAAGCTTGCAGGTTCGAATCCAGCCCGGGCCGCCAAACAGCTGCAACCAAAAAAAGAAATACATAAACAGGGGTTGTGGCAGGCACCTGTAGTTCCAGCTACTTCAGAGGTGGAGGCAGGAGAATCACTTGAGCCCAGGAGTTGGAGGTTGCTGTGAGCTGTGATGCCACAGCACTATACCCAGGGGGACAGCTTGAGGCTCTGTCTCAAAAATAATAATACTGTCCTACTGCCAATAAAGTAAAAAACAAGAGACACCCACTGACAAATAATAGTTTCAACCCTTTCCAACCCTGTCAGACCTTGCACAAACACAATGATTTTCCTGTTCCCCTAGATGCTGGAAGATATCCAACACAATAATACACAACCTACAACAAGGTATCTGGAAGGTTTATTGTGATGGTGATCTTATAAAGTTCCCATACTCTGTCACACAAAAGGGATTCACCCTTCCTCAAATTGCTCGGCCAAAAACTGAACTTGAATATTTCCAGCAATTTTCTGAGATGATCTTATTGCTGATAATTGTGACCATGACAAATAAATATGCAGCAGAAAAAATATAGAAGGTGACTCCACTAACAAAGCATTCAGTGTAGCACTCATGGACGGATGTATTTTAACAAGAAATGAAAGTGTTCTTTAGGGTAATATTGAATATGAATGCAATACTTGATGAATTTGAAGGTGCAATTACTTGACTATTTTACCAAAGATTGGCTAGACTGAACCTTATTTAAAGATGTTTTCAATCATATCCATGTTTTTCCAAATATTTGGGATGCTGCATTTAGTTCCTCCTGTTGCAGCTGAAAGCAATGTGCCTATCCAAGGAGCAAGGTAAAGAATGTTAGTGAGTGTATTGGCCATATATGTATAGAATTCATGTACCAGGAAGAAATGTGGCCATAAGAGAGCACAGCAGGTTTCAAAGGAAGGATTCAAGTGCTACAATCTGAAGAAGCCTGCAAAGTGGAACCAAGAAATTTTTTGTGTGATTCAGAAAAACATTTTCTCATTCCCTATTACGGCAAGACAACAGAAAGCCTCACTCTGATTTGCCATTTATGTCACAAGTCTTGCAAGCACCTATGAGTGGTTCAGGCTAGCTCACCTTTGCTGACAGGTTCTATACAAGCCCTCAACTTGCTTGGAAATTGGAAGGCAGCTGTGCTAACCACTATACCACCAACGCTCACTTGCTCGGAAATTACATAAAATGAAAAAATATGTAACAGGAACAGTTATGCCTTCTAGGAAGGATTTTCCAAGTGATCTGAAAAAGAAGAAACTTAAGGAATATGAATTATGTGCCTATCAATGTGATAGAAAAATGATATGCCTCACATCCCATAAGGGGGTTAGAGGCAAAGCTGAGTACACTCTTTGGCCATCAAACAGTTAATCACTGGTTATACTGTAATAGGAAGAAACAGCCCATTCAATTTGAAAAACTGACAGTCATTTTAGAATACACAAAAGTTTATGGGAAGAGTGGACAGATGTTCCGGATTTACAAGGGGGTCCTAACAAATAGTGGGAAAAATTATTCTTCTGGCTGATGGAAGTTGCAGTTGTGAGCGGTTACATCCTTTACTCATTTAGATAAAAAGAGTGGAGAGGCTTGGCGCCTGTGGCTCAAGTGGCTAAGGCGCCAGCCACATACACCTGACCTGGGTCCACCAGAATCCAGCCCAGGTCCACCAAACAACAATGACGGCTGCAACCAAAAAATAGCCGGATGTTGTGGCCCGTAGTCCCAGCTACTTGGGAGGCGGAGGCAGGAGAATCGCTTGAGCCCAGGACTTAGAGGTTGTTTTGAGCTGTGATGACACAGCACTCTACCCAGGGGGACAGCTTGAGGCTCTGTCTTAAAAAAAAAAAAAAAAAGAGTGGAGAAAAAGTGCAGGCATACCTTCTTGTGAGCAACTTAAGAGAAATTCAAGAAAGAGGGGAAGATTTTCATCTTAGAACATTGAGAAAAGGCTAAGGGAAGATCCACTTTATAATGCAAAATACAGAAATCAACAAAGGGTTGCACGGTTTGCAGCAGCAGTGATGAGAAAAGTGGAAGGAGAGGAATCATTTTCTGTAGACTTACAAGAGGAAGCCTGAACTTCATCCTGGAGATTGCTGACTCAAGACTGGGTAAGCAATGGCTCACACCTGTAATCCCTAGCACTCTGGGAGGCTGAGACAGGTGAATTGCCTGAGCTCAAGAGTTAAGACCAGCCTGAGCAAGAACCGAGACCCGGTGTCTACTAAAAATAGAAAAACTAGCTCAGCATTGTGGCAGGCACCTGTAGTCCCAGTCAGAAGGCAAAAAGATCACTTGAGCCCAAGAGTCTCAGGTTGCTGTGAGTTATGATGATGCCAAGGCACTCTACCCAGGGCAAGAGTGAGAGTCTGTCTCAAAAAACAAAAAAAAATTAGCAAAAATAAACACAACACCATAAATATTTTATGTAATATGTAATAAAATCTAAAATAGATTAAATCACCAGCCAAGTTCATACTTACCTTTTTCTTTTTTAAAATTGTGGGATAATTACAAGTAATCCACAATGCTCTTTCCTGCCCAAAACAAGAGCTGGGGAGTACGTGGGTGCAGAAAAATTGGAATGGAAAAGGTTTTAAATCACCCAAATGATCTCTATACACCAGTAAAGAAAAAAAAAATCACTGAGGTTAATGATTTACTAGGTCAAGCTAAAAAAGTATATGTATAATGAACTTTAAGTGCATATGAGCACCAGCATCTAATAAAATGCCTCAGAGCTACAGTTTGAAAAAGCAAGCTCCCTCTGATTTGTGTGCTGAGAACAGTTTAAACCAAAGGGAAAGGACAGGAACAGAGAGACCAATTGGGAGGTTCATACATTATGATGCAAAGGCTTGGTCTAAATTGATAGCAGAGATAGCTGGAGGCACTGGGTTGTGTTTATTTCAAAGGTAGAACTAAAAGGCCTTACTAGTAGAATGGATGTGAAAGTCAAGGCATAGAACATCATTTAAGAATTGAGTTGCCCAGTCAGCAATGTTGAAGACTGGATCCAGGAGGATAGTCCAGAAGTCAGTTCACTTCTGGACATACATGAGATCAGATATGTAAATTGGTGTAAAAACAAATCCTTTGAACATACGCATGCTTCCCAGTGAACCAGTTACCAATTCACAATACACATCTAAGCCATTTGTCATTTGTTCACATTTTGTTTTGCCTTTTTAACATGGACAATGGAAATTCATTTGAGTGTTTTAATATATTTAGAATAAGCACTAGATGTATGGCTTGGCACCTGTAGCTCAGCGGCTAGGGCGCCAGCCACATGCAACGCAGCGGGGCTGGCAGGTTTGGACCCAGCCCAGGCCTGCCAAACAATGACAAGAAAAAAAAAAAAAAAATAGCGGGGTGTTGTTGCGGGCGCCTGTAGTCCCAGCTATGTGGGAGGCTGAAGCAAGAGAATCACTTAAGCCCAAGAGTTGGAGGTTGCTGTGAGCTGTGACACCACTGCTGTCAGTAGTGAGACTGTCTAAAAAAAAAAAAACAAAAACACTCCATGTAAATTACTCACTAAAGAGTGCCATCAATCCAGTAGGAGCAATATAGTAGAGAGAGACCCACTGGCCCTGGAACTAGACTGCCTGGGCTTGCTGCTGCCAATTCCTAGAATGGCCTCTAGCAGCCCAAGCATTCTTAGGCACATTTCCTTATTTGTTAAGCACAGTACTCAAGTCACTTAACAAAAAAGCACTAAGCTTTAGCTCAGAGTAAGCACTTTAAATGATGTGTGTTATGTCTATTTTCCTTAGCTTTGTATTAGGATGCTTTTGGTTGCAAGTGAGAAGCAATCAGATTAGCTTAAGAGATTTTAACTCAGAAGATTGGAAAGCTCAGGATTGAAAACAACTTCATCTAACGGATTCAGGAATTCAAACGTCAAGATTGTCCTGAATATTCTGTATCCCATGCTATCTGGGAAATTCTTCACTGCTACTGGTCTTGATGATAGATCCTGGGAGGAGACAACACATTTCCAACCTCAAAATACACTCCCAGGTTTCGAATAAAGTGAAAGTTTG
The DNA here is from genome assembly GCA_963574355.1 of Loris lydekkerianus. Taxonomy (NCBI): domain Eukaryota; kingdom Metazoa; phylum Chordata; class Mammalia; order Primates; family Lorisidae; genus Loris; species Loris lydekkerianus. Next base: position 642 of record CAUYPK010107695.1, on the reverse strand, counting down.
TGGTAAGCTCAGCAGTAGCCCTTGTGGACCACCTGAAATCAGCTAGTACTTAGAAGACTGAAGAGCCTGCTGGGCAAATATTTTTATCTGTATTATTTTGAGTTAATCCAACTTCAAAGTATTTTGCCCAATTCATACAAGACAGCTGATCATAGAACCTTACAGTACCTAAACATACCACACTTAAGTACTAAGTGCCTGCATTATGCAGAATTATAAATTTATAATTTCAAATATAACAAATCCTGATTTACCCATGACAAAATACATTTTCACTTCTCAATTTGCATTTGAATTAAGATCCTTATGACTGTCCATCCATTAAATTTGCTTACCCAAATATAAACCTTACTTATCTGAGTTTAATTTTGTAATTTTAAAATGTATACATGTGCCTTTTACACGTAGGTATTATTGTCAAGCATTGTATTAGAAATCTTTTTTTTTTTTTTTTTTTAATAGAGACAAGAGTCTCACTTTATGGCCCTTTGGTAGAGTGCCATGGCATCACACAGCTCACAGCAACCTCCAGCTCCTGGGCTTAAGCGATTCTCTTGCCTCAGCCTCCTGAGTAGCTGGGACTACAGGCGCCCGCCACAACGCCCGGCTATTTTTTTGTTGCAGTTTGGCCGGGGCTGGGTT
>CAUYPK010107694.1:0-12899 GCA_963574355.1 Loris lydekkerianus | reverse complement strand
TAGAGACCTAAAAATAGACCTGCCATTCAATCCTATAATTTCTTTACTAGGTTTATATCCAGAAGACCAAAAATCACAATATAACAAAGACATCTGTACCAGAATGTTTATTGCAGCCCAATTCATAATTGCTAAGTCATGGAAAAAGCCCAAGTGCCCATCGATCCACGAATCGACTAGCAAATTGTGATACATGTATACAGTGAAATATTATGCAGCCTTAAAGAAAGATGGAGACTTTACCTCTTTCATGTTTACATGGATGGAGCTGGAACATAGTCTTCTCAGCAAAGTATCTCAGGAATGGAAGAAAAAGTATCCAATGTACTCAACCCTACTATGAAGCTAAATTATAACTTTCACATGAAGGCTGTAACCTAACTATAGCACAAGACTATGAGGAAAGGGCCAAGGAAGTGGAAGGGAGGGGGGAGGTTAAGGTGGAGAGAGGGTAATGGATTGGGCCACACCTATGGTGCATTTTAGAATGGGTACAGGTGAAACTTACTAAATGCAGAATATAAATGTCTACGTACTATAACCAGGAAAATGCCATGAAGGCTACATTTAACAGTTTGATGAGAATATTTCAGATTGTATATGAAACCAGCACATTCTACCCCTTGATTGCACTAATGTACACAGCTATGATTTAACAATAAAAAATAAAAGTCTATACTACTACCCAAAGCAATATATAATTTTAATGCAATTCCTATTAAAGCTCCATTGTCATATTTTAATCATCTTGAAAAAATAATACTTCATTTTATATGGAATCAGAAAAAACCTCAAATACCAAAACTTTACTCAGTAATAAAAACATAGTAGGATGAATCATGCTACCAGACCTGAGATTGTACTATAAATTGATAGTGATCAAAACAGCATGGTACTGGCACAAAAACAGAGAAGTAGATGTCTGGAACAGAATAGAGAACCAAGAAATGAAGGTTTAATAACCAGAATCCACAAAGAACTCAAACGTATTAGCAAGAAAAGAACAAGTGATTCCATCTCAGGGTGGGCAAGGGACTTGAAGAGAAACTTCTCTAAAAAAGACAGATGCACGATTTACAAACACATGAAAAAAAGCTCATCATCCTTAATCATCAGAGAAATGTAAATCAAAACTACTCTGAGATATCACCTAACCCCAGTAAGAGTAGCTCACATAACAAAATCCCAAAACCAGAGATGTTGGCGTGTATGTGGAGAAAAGGGCACACTTCTACACTGCTAGGTTTCTACCCAGAAGACCAAAAATCACAGTATAACAAAGACATCTGTACCAGAATGTTTATTGCAGCCCAATTCACAATTGTTAAGTCATGGAAGAAGCCCAAGTGCCCATAGACCCACGAATGGACTAGCAAATTGTGGTACATGTGTACTATGGAATATTATGCAGCCTTAAGAAAGGATGGAGACTTTACCTCTTTCATGCTGACATGGATGGAGCTGGAACATATTCTTAGCAAAGTATCTCTCGTGCATCTTAGAATGGGTACAGGTGAAACCTACTAAATGCAGAATACAAATGTCTACCTAAGATAACTAAGAAAATGCCATGAAGGCTATGTTGAACAGTTTGATGATTATATTTCAGATTGTGTGTGAAACCAGCACATTGTACCCCTTGATTGCACAAATATACACAGGTATGATTTAACAATTAAAAAAAAAAAAAAAAAAAAAACTAAAAAAGAATCTTGAGATGAAGAGATTATCCTTGATTATCCAGGTGGGCTTGATGTATCATAAGGGTCCCCATATGTGAAAGCCAGAAGGAGATGTATCTACAGATGAAGAGAAGACTATGACAGAAGTAGAGATTGGAGTGATGTGGCCACAAGCCAAGGAAGACTTGGAACCACCAGAAGCTAGAAGAAGCAGGAACAACTCTTCCTAGAGCTTCCAAATGGAGCCTACTCTGCCAACACCTTGAATTAGACCTGTAAGTCTCTTTTCCAATTTCTGGGCTCTAGAATTTGATGAGAAGAGTGTATTACCCCTGTGGTTTTTCTCTCCAAACTTTATGTCTCCATTTGAATCATGGAAGGACATCATGCATACCCAAATGGAGGGCCATTCTACAAAATACCTGACCAGCACTCTTCAAAAGTGTCAAAGTCAGAAAAGATAGGAAAGTCTGAGAAATGATCACAGTTTAAAGTAGCCTAAGGAATCATGTTAATTTCATGCAATGTGGTATTTTTGATTGAGTCCTGGAACAGAAAATGCCAGTAGTGGAAAGACTGGGGAAGTCTGAATAAAGTCTGTAGTTTAGATTTAAAAAAAAAAAAAATTATCCAGTACTCTATTTGCTAAATACAATGTCCAAGTGGTGACTGTCATCAGACATGACCTGTTACATTGGTTGATAGAGCAAATAGCTCCTTGCTTGCTATTTCCCCTTCCCTTTCCCTGTGCTCTGCTCTCCTATTGTCTGGGCTACTTCTGTGTGGTCCAGAGCTTGCCCCTCAGACCCTTCTTTTTCTCCTCTATCTAATTTTACTTTCTAGTTCTTCCTGTCTAGTCTCATGACTTTTAATATCACCTATATGCTTATAAATTAAAATAAAACTAAGTCCCCTACCAACTGAACAGACACCTTCCTGGCGAAGGGTATGCCAGTAAAACCTCAAGACATTTCTGGTCATAAAGGGAAGACAGATCAGACACACCTCATTATGATCCTCCCTTTTGGAGTTTAGATACAACAATTGACCAGCATTAATGTTAAATCAGAAAGCAAAAGACTGACCAACAGACTTTTTATCACAGTAAGATACTAAATTATTAATAGCATTAAGGCCATGCAGGGCAAATGATCAGTCACATGTGGGTCATCAATATGCTTAAAAGAACACTTGATTCCAGGGTGGCACCTGTGGCTCAAAGGAGTAGGGCACTGGCCCCATATACCAGTGGTGGTGGGTTCAAACCTGGCCCTGGCCAAAAACTGCAAAATAATAACAATAATAATAATAATAAATAAATAAACAAAAACAAAAACAAAAAAAATACAAACAAAAGACACTTGATTCTGTATATTGTGGCTTGTCTCTCATTAACAGACTTCTTTCTCTTAAAGCATTCCAGTATTTTAGACAAAACTTATTTCTTTGACCAATAACAAATTCCAGAATCTCTGAACTCATCTGTAACCCATGAGATTCTGCAGTGAGATGTTCTGCCTTCTCAGGCAGAACCTATGTATATCTTCCATGTATTGATTTATGATTTTACATGTAATTCCTGTCTCCATGAATGTATTCTTTCATGTTGTACACTTTGTACAAATAAAGTGTAACCCAGCCACCTTGGATGCATTTCTTAGGACCTCTTGAAACTGTTCCTGGGCCATGGTCACATATGTTTGGCTCAGCATAAACCTCTTTAAATTATTTAACAGAGTTTTAGATTTTTGCTATTAGCATGTTTATGACACCCAAATCTAAGTCTCTAGCCCAATCTCCCTGCTAAACTTCCTACTCAGTATCTCCACCAGCAAGTCTGAAAGGCCATCTCAAACTTACCCCAGCCAGACTGTTAAGGTGAAAGAGAAGCAAGTCTAACTCCATTTTGATATAATTCCTTTTCCTGAGAATGAGTGGGAAGGCAAAACAGGCCTGATTCCATTCTGTTGTTTTGCTACATTTTATTACATTTTAAAAAAAGGTTCCACTTGCCTCCCCACCAATTGCATGGTATTTTAAGTTTAACTGGTTAGAACTGTTAGAATTATTAGCATTGTATAAAAAGTCACTAACTGCTTTTGTGACAAGAACAATTGTGGTTATGTTAAGGTGGTCTTCATGCCATCTGTATATGATATTGAAATGTTAAAAGAGTAAGTTTGACTCCACTTTACTGTTTACTCCTTTTCTGTTGTATTCCATTATCTTTGAAACTTGTCCATGTTGTTTGCCCTCCCATTGTATAACTGTGAATGCATTTAACTAGGATTGTTAGTGATGTAGGTTACTGACTGCACTCATGATTATATCCTTGGTGATTATCGCGTTTCATGATCATGCTGTGACAACCCACATCTGCAAGTCCCCCTTCCTACACTACCTTAGGACACTATAGATTGTATTTGTTTTGTAAAATGAATTACTAAGTGTTCTTGTGATCATATTATTGTAAACTGACTAAGCTGCCTTATCCTCATGATTTTCCCTAGCTTCTGTTTTCTATGTTTGCTTGCCCCCTGGAAATATTTTGCCTTATAAAATCAGAGCCTCAGTCAACTTGGGGCTGCTCTCAGAAACCCTATGTTGGGACACTGAGGCAGTTGCCGGCCGGTTCTTCAATAAAAGGACTTTGCTGTAAATTTGGGTTGTCTGGCAGTGTGGTCTTTGTGGAACTCCTGGGCATAACAAGACCTATCCCATCCACCAAAGTGATTGTCCTGCAGTACCCTCACCTCAGGAAGCAGCTCCTCCATCCTTTAGTAATGGAGGTGAATGCATACTAAGTCTTTTTTTTTTTTTTTTTCTCATATCTAATCACCAAAAACATTAGCAAATCCTTTGGGTTTTCCTTGAAAATGCACATGAAATCTCACCACTTGTCACCACCTTTATCACCAACACCCTAATTCTCAGCACCACCACCTCTCATTGGAATTACTTCGAGTTCCTAATTGGTGCCTCAATTTCTGCCCTTGTCATTTTATAGACTTCTCAAGATAGCCTCCAGAGAGAATCTTTTAAAACCGAAGTCAGACTACATTAATCTCCCCGAGACTTTCTCATGATGCTCCATCTTACTCTGAGTAAAAGCTAAAGCCCATGTAGTAGCCCCCAGGACACCCAATGCTTGACTCCTGTTACCTCATTTATCCTATGTCCAGCTATCCCCCAACACCACCCTCTGCTCAGTCCATCCATCCCACTGGCCCCTTTTTGCTTCTTGGACACAGGAAATAGAAGCCCACCTCCTGACCTTTGCCCTTGTGGATCTGTCTCCCCAGAAGACTCTCCCACCAAGTTCTGTCACTTTTTTCCAGCCTCTCCTAAGTGGCACTGCATCAGAAGAACCTTCCCTGATACTTTCTAATGGCAACATCAGTTTGCACTAAAGACACACACGCAGGAGTCTTTATTCTCTTTATCCCCTTTAGTTTTTTCATTCACACATAACCAGTTGACATGCTGCATATTAACTTACTCATTTTTTTAAATGGTCATTGTTTTTTCAATTTCCACAAAGGCAAGTGCTCTGCTTTGTTCATGCATACATCTCCTGTACCCAAAATAGTCTTTGACACAGATAATATTAAAAAAAATTTTAATGTATGAATGAATTTAATCCTTTATTAATATTCTTTTGGTAGCATGTCCATTTAGCTATTATAAAATTTAAAAAGGAAAAGAGAACAGCCTTCAAGAAGATACTGCTAAAAACAAAACAAACAAAAAAAGAAACAAGAAAGGGGAAATAAGAAAAAAAAAAAGGAAAAAGAGGAGACTGTTTCTCATATACTCTTCCAGATCCTATGTTTGGCATGGACAGTGGGAGTGAAAAGGAGCTAGACCTTCTGAGCTTCTCCCAGCAGTGAGACACTGTATATATGCCACATCAGGCTGGCTTTTTGCTCCTATGTGGGCCTGCAATAACCTCTAGGCCACACTGGCAGGGTGGGTCTGGATGGACAGCTAGCTTGCCAGAGAGGGAGTCTTCAATGAGCAACTTCACATCTCTAGTCCTCTACCGCTTATGTGAATGAGAAATATTAAATAACTTTTGGTGACCAAGATCTTGAAAGTGTAAGTTAGGAGAAGCAATAGTTCATTGGCCCTCAATCCCATTCCAATTTTTTTTCTTTTAAACAAAGGAATACTAGAGACTTGATCTTCCATGATGTGAGAATAGTTTTCACTTTTTGTAAAATAAGAACAAAATTTCTGAGAGGGTTTTCAGAGCTTTCTGTGATGGAGTAGTATCTAAAAGGAACAGTATTAAGGTTGAAGAGGCCTCAGCTAGTCACAGATTAGGCATTTTGAGCATCAAGATAAATTGGTAGTAATAGACTTCAACACATTGAAGGAAATAGTCACCATGAACCCACACTGATATAAATAAATGAGTAAGTGGAGAAAAAGAGAAAAGCTCTTAGACTATAATGCTGACTAATTCATGCAAGAGGAATTTTGTAGTTACCATTTGGAAATCACCATTAGGGTGGTGATTCAGGCAGGAGTCATTTCTAGATGCTGTGTCTGGTGGGTGAAATTTGATAAGGAAAGGATATAGGCGTAGCCTCAATGTATCAGCAACAAAATACTAATCAGTTACAGAAGAGGATCTGGAGACTTTGCAGACTCCAGGGTTATCAAGGTGACCCTCTGCAGAGGTGGTAAGTGTTGGCACTGTGTACCCCCAGCATAGCACAGTCTCTGTTAAAGAAGCATGGCCTGAGTCCCTAATAGTATCAGGGACATGAGAGACAGAAATGGGATGAGGAAATGCTCCAGACTGAAGGAGAATGAAAAAACACAACAACTGTGTATGAGCTATGATAAAGGATTAATTTATGGGCCAGAAAGGAAATAGAGGGGGTTGGGAAAGTGGACAAAATTTTAATGGTATCTGTGGTTTAGATGTTAATGTTGTATCAGGGTTAATTCCTTGATTAGAAGAGGTGTGCAGTGCATATGGAGAGTGGCTTTTTTTGGGGAGGGGGGTACACATTGTCATGTTTAGGGGTGTCTGCAGCTTGCTCATGAATGTTTACAAAAAAGACTAATGATTTATGATTATAATAGGTGTGTAGAGGGAAAGTGTGATGGAGAAAATGGTCATGGAGTTTAATCCATTGTAGAAAATATGGAATTTTTTTTATACTGTTCTGGAAACTTTCCTATAAGTTTGTTCTACAATAGATCATTAAAAAGAAAATGGAGACATGCTGGGATAAATATTATCTTTATAGTATGAGGTGATGGGTTTCCTATCAGAATCAGTCAACAATTTAATGATCTATTAGCATAATGTACTCTCTCAGGTTAATTATAGTGAAAATATCCAACAAATGGAAATGAGACATTCAATTTTCAGTCAGGGTCACAATGATACAGAAGTCTATTACCCAGAGCAAACCAGCACTTCAAGAATTTCCCAGGGAGACTTGAAAGTCCAACCTTTTATTTCTTTTTAAATTTTGATATAAAATTCTCTAATTTCAAAAGTCCTTAAAGAAAATTTCAAAAATACTGAGAAGTGGTGAACAAAGAACAAAGACAACCTAGTTATAAACCTTGTTAACATTTTGGGCCATTTCTTTCTACTTTTTTTGAAACAGGCTTGTTTTAAGACAAAGTGAATTGAAATTATATACATTTTTATGCTCTGTGTGTCTCTTCTATCATCTCAAATATTTTCCCATGCTCTAACATGGTCTTTTTCAATGAAAATATTACTGGCTCATAATACTCCATCATGTATAAGTGCCTGCTGCAAGTCACTTAGTCTTGTCCTGGGAATGATAGAGCAGGAAGCAGACAGGTCCTTGTCCAGCTTTTGTGTCAGTTTACCCAAAACTTCTTGGTCCAAGATAATCTATTTTTTCAACCAAGTCAACTTTAGAATGGTTTTTCTGTTACTTACAATCAAAATCGTTCTACCTAACTCAGAGAGTTCCTGAATTTTTGCATTTTGACTGGAATGATAAAAGAGCTCACAATTCAGAAGTCTGTAAATAATTTGTCAGTGACAGAGAAACTAACACTTTGAGAAGACAGGGGAGCACCCTGCTAGGAAATGTTCTCCTTTACAGCACATTGTAAAGCAACACATTTTCATCCTTTATCTATCAAAATCCAGGACCTTTTGCTTATGAATAACAATCTGACTTTGGCATGCTTTGGGTGTGTGGCTTCTCGGGGTGTTCTGTGATCCTTTAGGTGATGGAGAACCTTTCCAGATGAGGAAGCCTGCAGATTTTCTCTCCACTCATCTTCCTGAATGTTTTCACTTTGAGATGGAAAGTGAGATGCCTCCCTCATCATACCTGTTGTTCTTTATGGCTTCCACAATGTCTTGACTCATCTTATCTCATGGGGTTCTGGTGACCACTCTTGGAAGTAGCTAGCACTCTCATTATTAACCCACTTCATAGATTTGGAAATTAGGGTCCAGAAAGGTTAAATGTCACAAATGCAGGAACTGTAGGGTCATTAGTACATGTGAGTTTTTAATTAATAAAAGTGTGATTGATTTCTACTTTTATTCCACTGTGGTCTGAGAAGATACATAGTATGATTTTGACTTTTTTGAACTTGTTGAGATCTGTTTTGTGACCTAAGTTATGATCAGTCTTGGAGAATGTCCCATGTGCTTAAGAAGAATGTACATTTAGTAGTTTGGGGGTAAAATTGTCTATATATATCTGTTAGGTCCATTTGATTTAGAAGATGCTTTAAGTCTAGTGTTTATTTATTTTCTGTTTTGATGATCAGCTTTGACAGCTTTGAAAGTCCTTGGCAATTATGATGCTGTTTATTTATCTCTTTGCTGTGCTCTATGTATCTGGGACCTCCAGTGTTAGGTACGTATATGTTTAGGATTATTATGTCCTTTTGTTGAATTGCTCCCTTTACCATTATACAATGACCATTATTGCTAATTTAAAATCATTTTTTATCTGACTTGAGAATGTCTATACCTGCTCCCTTTTGGTTTCCATTTGCATGGAATATTATTTTCCATCCTTTCACATTGAGTCTGTGTGATTTAGATGTGTTTCCTGGAGACAGTAGATACTTGTTGTGTTTTTTCTTCTATTCAGCCAGTCTGTGTTTTTTTGAGTAGAGCATTCAGATCATTAATGTTGCGTGAAGAGCATTCAGGTCATTAATGCTGAGTGATAAAATTGATATGTAGAATGCTGACCTGTTCATCATTTCTTTGTTTTCCTATTTGTGCTATTGTTTTATAAGAGCTATAAGTTTTAGTTTGGGGGTGGGGGGTGATACTACACTGGTGGGTATCTATTGTGCTGATTTGAGTACAATGCAGTTCTGAGTATTTTTTGCAGGGCAAATCTGGTCATCAAAAATTCTCTCAGTGTTTTCTTATCTGGAAAACATTTAATTTCTTCATCAATTTAGAACTTTAATTTTTTAGGACACAAAATTCTAGGCTAGCAGTTGCTCTGTTTTTGGCTTGTAAGGTTTCCCTGAGAAATCTGTAGTTAACTTGGTGGGTTTCCTTTGCAGTTAGTTGTTGCTTTCATCTTGCTGCTTGTAGAATCTTCTCCCTCATTTTGACTTTGGCCACATTGATTACTATGTAAGTGCTCTATTTGCTACAAATCTTCCTGGTGTTCAGTGACCATCTTGTATTTGGATGTCTGGAGTTCTGGCAATACCAGCAAGTTTTCCTCAATAATTCCCTTAAATGGAGTTTCCATTCTTTTAGATCTTATTCTCTCTCAGGGAAATATATAATTTGTATGTTAGCTCACTTTGTGTATTTTCCTATCTGTCTTAATGATTGCTCAGTCTTTTTTATTCTCTTCTCTGCCCTTTGAATAACAGGGTTAGCTCAAGAAACTTGTCTTCAAGCTCTGAGATTCTTTGTTGGCTTAGTTTATTGCTGAAACTTTCTTGTATTTTAAAATTCCTCAAGTAACTATTTCATTTCTCTAACTTCTATTATGTCCTTCCTTATGTTGCTTCTCCCTTTAGTGACATTTCAATTGATTTCATAAAATATCTTTTGCCATCTTTTTCTTGGTTTCAACTTTTTATTATTTACCATCCATATTCTGGATCTCTGGATCTTCTGTCATTTTGGCATTAGTGGTTTGAGGCCACTAATGTAGCTCTCTTGTGATCCTGGGAGGGTATTGAAATGTTTTGCTTTTTTATGTTGCTAGATTTCTTTTTCTGATTTCTTTTCAACGGACTCCTCTTTTCTTGGCTCTAGGCTAATGGGATTGCTGGGTACCTGTTTTCCTTTACTAGGAACTCTCCTATTTAGATAGGGGAAGGAGAGGATCCTGGATAGAGCTTTTGTGTCCTACTCTGGCATGTTAACCTATCAGGGAAGTAGGTGATCTGAGACCTTATACAACAACCTTGACCCATTCCCTGTGATCACCTCAGTTTGAGCCAGTGTGGGATGATCTTCATGCAATGTTGCTCCCAAGCTCTTTTGAAGTTTGATTTGGGGACTTGATATGATTCTGTCTATGGAAGCTATTGTGGAAGAATGCTCTGCCTGTGGTCACCCCATAAAGACCCCCACTGTCTATCTAAGCAGTGGTTGTGGGAGACTTGGCTGTGGACATTTGCATGAACCATATTTAGGAGTAATGGTTACTCGAGGCTAGGTAGGCCTGGTGAAGTGCTGGACCTCAGAGTTGTTCTGCCATTTAGGTAGAAGTGGTAGATACTCAGGGGTGGGGTCTTGGGGTTCAGGAACAGCTCTGGAACTTTAGGTACAGTGTGGCAGGCTCACTGGGGGCCCTGGAGTCACAGATCTTATCCTCAGGCTTGGGCACAGCAAAAGCTTCAGATCTGGATGGTTGAATTCCAGGGACATAGCTGCACAGATAAATGGTTCTTCCATTAGTGCAGAGTGCTCATGCCCAGTCATGTAGGGAGGAGTTTTTCCATCAGTCCACGGTCTGTGGAAGTGGGCTGGAGCTGCTGGCCAGCAAAGTTTCTTTCCATCAGTGTAGGTCCCTTTGAGGAAGTCACCTAAGCCTTCCAAAGTGATACCTGTTGTGTCTGAGGCTCCTGCTCTACTCAGACCCCACACAAGGGAGGGGGGCAGGGGTGTTTCCCTGCCATGGTCACAGGGCATGGCACATGGAAGTGTCTGTTCTGTCTGCTCTTTCTTGGCCTAGTGGGGATGATACAAAAACTACTGCTAGAAAGCTGAGTCCTGAGCAGAGCTGGTGCCATTCATCTGTAGAACCCCAGGATGGATAGCCACCAGATCTCTTCTACATTTACTTTCCAGTACAATGTCTCTGCACAGACTCTGAACAGCTCTCCAATCAGCTCAGAGGTTTTCAGTGGTAGAGGGGTGCCCTACGACCTCTAGTCACCTCTGAAATTTACTTCTTTCATCAAAAGGGGTGCCCCTGCAGGCTGCTTTTATTTTGCTATCTTCTCAACTCCCAGCAGTGTGAATTATCTTGGGACACCCAGCTTAATCTCTGAGATGAGAGATAGGGATTGTGAGTATGAATTAGCAATGCCTTGTTTGATAGAGTTAGCAGATGCTGTAATGGGCTATATATGTTTTTCTCCTTGTCAGTAAGTGGTGCTTACAGAAAGAGCCAGCTATGGTGTTGTTCTCTGGGGCTTCTGACTGGCTCTAGCTCCTCAAGAGAAGCACTCAAATTCCCTAGTGGGTGGTGGGTGGCCACTGAAGCTCCCAGAGGATTCCCTGATTTGCACCATGGCAGAGGTAGGTGGAGGAGTGAAGCAGGATAGGGCTAGGCAGGATGAGCCTTTCTTCAGGTTCTACAGAGGTCGTCCGTAGAACTGCGTTGGCAGGGATCAAAGGCCAGCTCTCAGGCTGCTAGGGAAAGCCACTGGAAAGGGGTTGAAACAGCCCCACCATACTGGAAAGCTTGCTCTTGGGCAAGGGCCTGTCTGTGTTTCATAGACTGGCTGTTGGGCATGAGTTCCCCTCTTCTCTTTTGTACCCTGCTCCATGAGTCTTCTTCCTGTATCTGGCTGCAGACAGGTACCTGAACTTGCTGAGATCATCAACAATGGCACTGCAGGTTAGGGAGTTCATTGCCCAACACTCCACCCAGTCTGAAAATGTGACTTTCCTATGGCAAGATGGATGCTTCTGCAGTTCACTTCTGCTCAAACCCACACTGTGTTGTCCAGTCAGCTCTGCCCACATGGCTCCCTTGCCTCCTGACTTGAGTTCTCAAATCTTCCCTCTGTGTCCCCATGCAAACCAACTGAGTACTTGGGGCACAGAATCTGGCCTGTATGTCTTTCTGGCTGCTAGATGACTCCAGGGAGTGCAGGCAGGCAGGGAACTCCTAGACTGAGTACCCCTAGGTCTACTGCAGGTCCTCAAGGGAAAAGGTATGGATCCTACTCTTTATGGAAACCTTAGACTTCTTGGCACACCAACAGAGAGGAAGCAGCAATATTTGAGTCTTGGTTCAATTGTCTCTCTCAGCTGCAGTGGGCTGGGGAGGAGAAGTTACGAAAACAGTCTGAATGGGGGAGATCAAGCACTCCAACCCTCCTGTTTTCTCTCCCTAGAAAGAAGCAAGCACAGATTGTCCAAGCTCTGTAATCACACAAATTCTCTGGAGCCCACCACAGTCTGGGCAGGAGTTGGGAACTATCTTATGGGAAAACTGAAGACCTGGAGCTCCCTGGGGTAAACAAAGCACCACTTTAGGCAGAGTAGCATATGGTGCTCACCATCTTGGCTCTAAACAGATCCTGAAGTGGAAGCCTGATGGATTTTCAAGAAGCTCCCAGTTCTGTGGTTGCAGCAGCCCTTGGGCTCATGAGAGTAGAAAAGATCCCAAGTAGCTTAGAGGTCCACTGACTCCTGGAGGAGTGAAGGAAGGAGAAACAAAACCCCTACCTACCCTCTGCACCAAGCTCCAAACTTCTCCAGAGTTGATCTCTGCTGATATCTTTTTTCTTCCTGTTCTGCTCTGCAACTATGAAATCTCTGGCAGGCGGCTGTATTTTCTTACCCATCTTTTCTTTCCTTTTCTTTTCTTTCTGTCTTTTTATTTTTTATTTTTGGGGATTCATTGAGGGTACAATAAGTCAGGTTACACTGATTGCATTTGTTAGGTAAAGTCCCTCTTGCAATCATGTCTTTAGCAGGAACGAAAGCTCCTCAGTGAGGAGAACAGCTGAAATAACCAACGACAGATTTTC
>CAUYPK010107693.1:0-23372 GCA_963574355.1 Loris lydekkerianus | reverse complement strand
TTCTTTCTTTCTTTCTTTCTTTCTTTCTTTCTTTCTTTCTTTCTTTCTTTCTTTCCTTCCTTCCTTCCTTCCTTCCTTCCTTCCTTCCTTCCTTCCTTCCTTCCTTCCTTCCTTCTTTCTTTCTTTCTTTCTTTCTTTCTTTCTTTCACAGAGTCTCACTTTGTCGCCCTTGGTAGAGTGCTGTGGTGTCACAGCTCACAGCAACCTCAAACTTTTGGGCTCAAGCAATTCTCTTTCCTCAGCCTCCCAAGTAGCTGAGACTACAGGCACCTGCATAATGCTAAACTATTATTTTTTTTTAGAGACAGGGTCTTGCTCCTGCTCAGGCTGGTCTCACACCTGTGAGCTCAAGCATTCTGCTTGCCTGGGACTCCCAGAGTGCTAGGATTACAGGCATGAGCCATGATTCCTGACAAGTTTTTCTATTTTTATTAGAGACGAGTCTTGCCCTTGCTCAGGCTGGTCTTGAACCTGTGAGCTCAAGCAATCCATTTGCCTTTGACTCTGAGATTGCTAGGATTACACATGTGAGCTATCTTCCCCAGACTAATTATTATTACTAATTTTTAAAAACTTACATGCTAAAAAAAGTTACCTGCTCAAGAACAAATTTTCCATTTTATTTTATTATTTATTATTTTTTTTTTGTTGGTTTTAATCTCTTCTTTATTGGTGCTTAATAGTTATACACATTTTGAGGGTACATGCGATTTTTTTTTTTTTTTTTTGAGACAGTCTCAATTATGTCACCCTCAGTAGAGAAACATAGCGTCATACTCACAGCAACTTCAGACTCTTGGGCTTAAGTGATTCTCTTGCCTCAGCCTCTGGAGTAGCTGGGACTACAGGCACCCGCCACAACACCCGGCTAATTTTTTGGTTGCAATTGTCATCATTGTTTAGCTGGCCTGGGCCGGATTTGAACTTGCCAGCCTTGCTGTATGTGGCCAGCGCCCTACCCACTGAGCTACGGGTGCCGCCACATGTGATATTTTGATACATGCATATACAAATTCTCCAATTTAAATGTAATTGTGATATTTTGTATGAAAAATCTAAATAATGATTCATTTTCCCTGTGCCTTTGTGAATGCCCTGTTGTATTAACTACTCTAGCTTCCTAATAGGCCTTGCCAAGAAGGGGGCACATTCTCCCTCTCACCCTACTGCACCACTGGTTTGACTTTTCTTGATTTTTACATTTCCATATACATTTTAAGATCAGATTGTCAAATATTAGGACCATGTTGTTGGGATTTTATTTGGTATTACATGGAATCTATACATCAGTTTGAGTAGAATTTATATCGTTTTTTTCCCTGTTTTTTCTTGCAGTTTTTGGCCAGGGCTGGGTTTGAACCCACTACCTCTGATATATGGGGATGATACCCTACTCCTTTGAGCCACAGGCACCGCCCAGAATTTATATCTTTATAATATTAATTCTTTGGACTTACAATACATCTCTCCATTTATTTAGGTATTCAGTAATGTCCGATGGTTTTTTAAATAGAGGTAATATACTTCTTTTGTTAGATTTGTTTCTTGGTATTTGATTTTTTTGAAGTATTGTGAATAGTTTCAAAATTTTTTCATTAAATTAAATTAAATTAATTAATTAAATTAATTCAATTTTAACTCTGTTGAAAATTGTAGAAACACAATTGATTTCTACGTATTGACCTGGTATAAACAATCTTCCTAAACTCACTTAACAATTCTAAATATTCATCTCTCGATTTGTTTTTGAGACAGAATCTTACTCTATCACTTGGGCTGGAGTTCCATGGTCCCAGCCTAGCTCACAGCAACCTCAAAGTGCTGGGCTCAAGTGATCCTCCTGCCTCAGCCTCCTGAGGAGCTGGGACTATAGGCTCCTGCCTCTAGCTAATTTTTCTACTTTTAGTAGAGACAGGGTCTTACTTTTTCTTTTCTTTTCTTTTTTTTTTTTTTTTTGAGACAGAGTCTCACTTTGTTGGCCTGGGTACAGTGCCCTGGTGTCAGAGCTCATAGCAACCTAAAGCTAGGATTACAGGGATGAACCACTGTGCTTGGTCTCATCTCTAGATTTGAAAAGACTTTTCTAAGTGCACTATTATATCACTTGCAAAAATAAAGACAGACTCTTTTTTTAGTATTCAATTCTTGTTTATTTATTTTTCTTGCTTCCTGTAAGAAGCATCCTGTTTTTCTATTGCTTCTATTATGACACTGAGCAGATACAGCAGCTGTACCAACTCTTTGCCTCTGTCTCGAAGAGGACATGCTCACATCTGCATTACTAAGATTGCTATTTGTGAGGTAGGAATATTGTAGATGCATTTTATCAGATTAAAGAAAATTCTCTTCCATTCTTAGTCTACTGAGAGTTATTTCTTTAACAAGTCATGAGCAGCTATTGAATTCTATTAAATGAATTTTCTGTATCTTTTTTTCTTCTTCTTCTTCTTCTTTTTTTTGAGGGAGAGTGTCCCTATGTTGCCCTTCGTAGAGTGCTGTGGCATCACAGCCCACAGTAACTTTAAACTCTTGGGCTTAAGAGATTCTCTTGCCTCAGCCTCCCAAGTAGCTTGGACTACAGGCACTCGCCATAATTCCCAGCTATTTTTTCTTTTTTCTTTTCTTTTTGCAGTTGTCACTGTTGATTTTAGCTGGCCTGGGCTGGATTCGAACTCGCTGGCCTTGTTGTATGTGGCCAGTGCCCTACCCACTTAGCTATAGGCACTGCCCTTTTTCTCTTTTTTTGTTTGAGATAGGTCCTTGCTCTGTCACCGAGGCTGCAGTGCAGAGGTGAGATCGTAGCTCACTGCAGCCTTTAACTACTGGGCTCAAGCTACCCTGCTCCCATCTCCTGAAAGTGCTGGGATTAGAGATGTGAGCCACTGTGCCCAGCCTGATTACCCTTTTAGTATGCCATTGGATTCATCTGTTGATATTTCTGTCTAGGATTTTTGCCTCTATATTCATGAGTGAAGGTGATCATTTCCACTTCTTGTTAAGATGGTTTCAAGAAATAAGCTGGGGATTACTCCTATTTTTCTATTCTCGGTAAATTTTGGGGGTAAAATTTGATCATTTCTTCCTTAATGTTTGGAACAATTTACTAGTGAAGACTTCTGGCTTAGAGTTTTCTTTGTAGGAAGGCTTTTGTTAATGGGTTCAACTTCTTTTATTATTGCAAGACTATTCCAAACTTCCACTTCTTTTTGATGAGTTATATTTTAAAAGAAATTTGTCATCAACAGTTTCAAGTGGTTATGTAGTTGTTCTAAATGTCCTCTTGTTGTGTTGTAATGTCTGCTATGTCCTGTTTGTTATGGCTTGCATTCGTTATTGCCACAGTTTTTCCAGAGGTTATCAAGAATAATTACTTATTTCATAAAACCACTTGTTTTGTTGATCATATCTGTTGTATTTTTTAAAAAATTCATTAACGTTTGCCTGTTATTTTCTTTCTTCTACAATTTCTGACTTTAATTTGCTTTTCTTTTTCTAATTTGTTGAGTTGGATGCTTAGCGCTTTGATTTTCATGATTTCCTCATTTGGAATATGCACTTAAACCTGTATGCCTTTCTAAGCTGGGTTAGCTGAGTACCACAGGCTTTGGTTCACAGTATTTCACTGTCATTCAGCTCAAAGTGTCTTTTACCAATAAGATTTCCTCTTTAACCTATGGATTTATTGAAAAGTATATTTCTTAACTTGTCAACATAAGGGCTTTTTTCTCTTTTTTCACAAGCGGCTGAACTGTATTATCGTGATTATCTGTATGATTTTATTCCCTTGAAATGTCGAGACTTGCTTTTTGGCCCAGTTTATGGTAAGTTCTTGTACATTTTCAGTGTGCTCAAAAAGCACCAACCCTGCACTTGTTTGGTGCAGTGTTCTGGTGTGCTGACTAGGTCAGGCTTGTCCTGTGGATCACACACAGTTGTGAGACCCACAGCTATAGATGTACCTCCTTCACTTAATTGTCAACTTGGGCCTTATCTATCTCATGATTTATTATATTATATCTGTATCTACCTATATATGATATATATCTGTGTTACTAATTACATATGAATGTAAGATTTTTATATATGCATTTTCCTGGTAAATCGAAGCTTATTTCATTATGAACTGATCTCTTTTCTCTACTGATACTTTTTGCCAAAAGCCTGGTATTATAGGCACCAAGTCTTCTTTTAGCTCATGTTTGCATAGTAACTTTTTCAATTTTCTTATTTTCAACATGTCTTTATTCTCATTTAATTTAACTTAATTAATTTTTGAGACGGAGTTTCACTCTGTGGCCCTGTGTAGAGTGTTGTGACATCATAGCTCACAGCAACCTCAAACTCTTGGGCTCAAGAGATCTTCTTGCTTCGGTTTTTCTATTTTTAGTACAGACGGGGTCTTGATCTTGCTAAAGCTGGTCTGGAACTCCTGAGCTCAAGGGATCCACCTGTCTCAGCCTCCCAGAATGCTGGGACTACAGGTGTGAGCCACTATGCCCAGCTATTTTTTTTTTCTGTTTTTAGTAGAGATGGGGTCTTGCTCTTGCTCAGGCTGGTCTCAAACTCCTAAGCTCAGGCAATCTGCTACCTCAGTCTCCTGGAGTGTTAGGATTATAGGCATGAGCCAGCATGCTTGGCCTGTATTCTCATTTTAAATGTGAATTACAGAAACAGAAAGCATTAGTCTTATGGTTAACTCTTCTCATCCATTTGCAATCACTAATATGTTTGGGTTTAAATCTACCATCTTACTATGAACTCCCACATACCCCCAGCCTGCAACAAATGCCAACTCATAGCTATCCTACAAGTGTGGAGAGGTCCCTTATCATTTTTGTGGACATATGCGTTTGCCTGATGTTAAATGTCTCCTCATGTGCTGATTAGAGATCAAGTCTTTTGTTTATTTTTATTATTTATTTATTAACTTTGCAAATCACATCGCTCCTCAGACAGTGGCAGGCTTGCAAGAAGCATGCAAGATGGATTTGATACTGAAGTTGCCCATTTCAAAACTGTTTCTTTTTTCTTTTTTTTATTTTTTGGCCAGGCCTGGGTTGGAACCCACCACCTCCAGCATATGGGGCTGGCGCCCCACACTTTTGAGCCACCGGCACTGCCCTATCAAAAATGTTTTTTTTTTTTTTTTTTTTTTTTTTGGCCAGGCCGGGGGTTTTAACCAACACCCCCCCCCTTTTGGGGGTGGGGCCCAAAATTTTTTTGCAAAGGCAATGGCCATTTAAAAATTTTTTTTTTTTTTTTTTTTTTTTTCCTGCTGAGTTTTAAGATCCTTTCCCCTTCCTTCCTTCCTTCCTTCCTTCCTTCCTTCCTTCCTTCCTTCCTTCCTTCCCTCTTTCCTTCCTCCCTTCCTCCCTCCCTCCCTCCCTCCTTTCTGTCTTTCTTTCACAGGGTCTCACTCTGTCACATGGGCTAGAGTACAGTGGCATTATAGCTCACTGCAACCTCTCAATTCTGGGCTCAAAAGATACTCCTGACTCAGCCTCCTGAGTAGCTGAGTCACACTCTACAACACCTAGCTAATTTTTCTACATTTTGTAGAGGGTGTGTGTGTGTTTATGGGAGGGCATCTAACTCTTGCTCAGGCTGGTCTCAAACTCCTGAGCTCAGGCATCCTCCCACCTCGGCCTCCCAGAGTGCCCGGATTACAAATGTGAACCACTGTGCCTGGCCCATCTTGCCATATTTGATTTATCTTTATTGATAAATAATTTTTTAAGAGTAATTTTTTAATATTTTAAGAGTAAACTACAGGCATCTTGACAATTCACCCTGAATCCTAAACACTTGCATAGCTCTTAAAAATAGGAACAATCTCCTGCAAAAAAACCCCCCAAACAAAGAAACAAAACAAACCATTCAGCCTAAGGATGGCACCTGTGGCTCAAAGGAGTAGGGCACTGGCCCCATATGCCGGAAGTGGCGGGTTAAAACCCAGCCCCAGCCCAAAACTACAAAAAAAAAAAAAAAAAAAAAGGAACAATCTCATGTGTAAGAAAACACCCATCATGACCCCTAGGACGACTCAGCTCTACATGCCTCCGTTCATACGATGTCCTTTTCCTACCCTTTGCCATCCATAGCCCCATGATTTCGATGGGTCCCTGTACACAATATCTATTGTGTGCATTTTTTTTTTTTTTTTGAGACAACTCCCTGGAGTGCCATGGTTTCATAGCTCATAGCAACCTCAAACTCTTGGGCTCAAGTAATCTTCTGGTCTCAACCTCCTGATGCGCCTGCCACAATGCCTGGCTAGTTTTTAGAGATGGGGGTCTTGCTTCTGCTTAGGCTGGTCTCGAACTCCTGACCTCCAGCAATCCACCTGTCTCAGCCTCCCAGAGTGCTGAGTTTACAGGTGTGAGCCACCCTGCCCAGCCTATGTGTGTTATTTATTTATTATTATTATTATTGTTATTATTATTATTATTTGAGACAGAGTCCCACTATGTCACCCTCAGTAGAGTGCTGTAGCGTCACAGCTCACAGCAACCTCAAAATCTTAAGCTTAAGCAATTCTCTTGCCTCAGTCTCCCAAGTAGCTGCGAATACAGGAGCCTGCCACAATGCCTGGCTATTTTTCTGTGGCAGTTGTTATTGTTGCTTAGCTGGCCTGGGCTGAGTTTGAACCCACCAGCCTCAGTGTATGTGCATGGTGCCCTAACCCTTGTGCAATGGGCGCTGAGTCTTATTATTATTTTTTGAGACAGAGTCTCAAGCTGTGGCCCTGGGTAGAGTGCTGTGGTGTCATAGCTCACAGTAACCTCAAACTCTTGAGTTTAAGTGATTCTATTGTGTTAGCCTCCCAAGTAGCTGGGATTACAGGTACCCGCCACAATGCCCAGCTATTTTTTTTTTGTAGTTGTCATTGTTGTTTGGAGGCCCAGGCTGGGTTTGAACCTGTCAGCTTTGGTGTATGTGGCTGGCACCCTACCCACTGAGCTACAGGTGCTGCCCTGTTTATAATCAGACTGATGATCTTGGTCTTTCAACAGGACCATTTAGTTCATTTACATGTAACGTAATTACTGATCTATGAGTGTTTAAATCTGTCATCTTTTTTTGTTTTACTCAGCTTCTTTTCCACCAAATTTTTTTTAAAAATAAATTTCAGATTAATATGAGGGCACAAACTATTAGGTTATGACGTTTGCATTTGTTAGGTAAGGTCCCTATTGTAGTTGTGTCCCGGGAGGTGTGCCATGTACCCTTACACTGTGCCCATTAGGTGGGAGCACATCCACTGCCCTCCCTTCTCCCTCTTCCCCCTCCCCCCAACTTGAATTGAATTGACTTTTTCTTTTGGCTTCATATGAGCATTGAGTACATTGGATACTTGCTTTTCCATTCTTGTGATACTTTACCAAAGAGAATATTCTTCACTTCTACCCAGGTTAATACAAAAGATGTAAAGTGTCCATCTTTATTATAGCTGAATAGTACTCTATGGTATACATAGACCACAGTTTTTTAATCCATTCCTGGGTTGGTGGGTATTTAGTTATTTACACATCTTGGAGATTGTAAATTGAGGTGGGGTAAAGAATCTAGTGCAAATGCCTTATGATAAAATTATTTTTTTCTTCTGGGTAGATGCCTAGTAATGGGATTGCGGGGTCAAATGAGAGGTCTAATTAAAGTTCTTTGAGAATTCTCCATACTTCCTTTGGAAGAGGCTGTATTAGTTTGCAGTCCCACCAGCAGTGTAAAAGTGTTCCCCTCTCTCCACATCCACACCAGTGTCTGCAGCTTTGGGACGCTGTGATGAGGGCCCTTCTCAGTGGGGTTAGGTGATATGTCAGGGTGGTTTTGATTTGCATTTCTCTGATGTAAATCTGCCATCTTTTCGAAGTCTTCTGATTTTTCCAGCTGCTTTATTTTTCATCTCTTGTCTTTTTCGGGTCAACTGCTTTTATTTTGTCCCATTTGTTTCCTTCTGCAGGTCTGGCAGTTGCACTTTTCTTCGATGCTTCCTGTCTCACTTTTCTTTATATACTGTTGTTGGCTTGTATTTGAATTACATGTTTTCTAAAACCCTTTTTTTGGTAAATATTTACATTACTATTACATACAGTCATGCTCATTTAGACTCCCACACAAACCTGCCACTTTTTTCTACTGCTTGCTCTCCTCCCCAGAGAAGCTCTCACTTCCTTCTGACAGAGGAGGAGACTAAAGGTCAGAGGGGAAGGGAATACTCAGGCTCCCACCCCTGTAAAGGGTCTGCTCACACTGCGCCCTGCTCAGGAGGGCCCTCTCTTGCCCCTGGCCTCCTATGTGGGTTGTCTTTTGAAGTGCATCCTCTCATGGCAAGCCTACTACAGGAAACACTCAGTTTTTGTCTGTGTAAAGAATTATTTTAGGTCAGCAATGGTATTAGTTTCCTCTTGCTGCTGTAACAAATTGATATACTTCATGGCTTAAAACCAATTTACTACAGTGCAGCTGTGTAGGCCAAGCTCTCATGGGCTGTGCCAGGCTCCAGTCCTGCCTTTTCCATCGAGGGGCCTTCCGCTTTAGGGGCAGGGTGTGGCCCCTTCGAATCTCTCTCTGACTGGACCCTTGTGATTGGGGTTACAGTGCCCTCCCAGATCATCTAGGAGATGGTCCCTACTTTAACTTAATCCCACTGTGACGTTAACTCTGGCTGTGCAGGGTCAAATATTGCAGGCTGAGGGTGCTGCAGGGTGTCATGCAGGGCACTGAAGCAGGCCTGCGGTTGGGGCTCTTTGAGCATGTCCCTTGGTGAGGTGGGGGAGGCAGTGGCTCAGGGCAGCTCCTCTTCTGATCCACCTCCCGCATCTCTGACAGGAGAGTTTGCAGAGCCATTGGTCTTGCTCACTGCCCAGGACCCTAACCCCTAGGCCCCAGGTGCTGAGCTACCTCTTGACCTTCCGTGCAGCTGCCAGAGTGGTCTTCCTCCCCAGTTCCCTGGGGGCAGGTGGACCATTGCTGTTGGATATAAGGCCCATCCTTGAGTATGGAGGTGGCTTTGGGGTCCTGACAGCACTTCCTCAAGTAACAGGAAGCATGTGAGTGGCTGTGGGCAGTGTCCCCCCCCACCAGTTATCCTGTAGTCCACCTGATGAGCACCTCATGGCCTTCATGCCCACAGCCCTGTTGTGCTGGCTTCCCACCTACTCCTTGCATGCCTGGCCTCCAGGGTTGGGGGAGGACCCGAGAAGGGGTCACCTCCCTCCCACCTGTGTAGGGCCTCAGTGTGAGCAGACCATAGCTGCAGTGTTCCTTACCTTGGGGGAAGGGAAGCCTGACTGTCCCTTCCCCTCTCTGACCCTCAGTCTCCTCCTGTCACAAGGAGAGCTGCGCTGGGGAGGAGGGCAGGCTGCAGTAGGGGCCCCGGGGGTTTCCTCTGGCTCTTGCAGCGTAGCCTTTGCCCTAAGGATGGAGAGGCCGGGTGCCCTGGCTCAGGCCTATAATCCTAGCACCCTGGGAGGCCAAGGCGGGCTAATTGCCAGAGCTCACAGGTTCCAGACCAGACTGAGCCAGAGAGAGACCCCCATCTCTAAAAATAGCAGGGCCTTGTGGCAGGCACCTGTGTCCCAGCTACTTGGGAGGCCGAGGCAAGGGAATTGCTTGAGCCCAGGAGTCTGAGGCTGCTGTGAGTTGTGACACCACAGAACTCTACTGAGGGTGACAAAGAGAGACTGTCTTAAAAACAAAAAGAAAAAAAGGATGGCGAGGCTGGGTGAGTGTCACCTCAGTGACAAGGTGAAGTCTAAGTCCCCAAATCCTGGCTTGCCCTGTGAGTGCCTGGAGAAAAGGACGGGGACGAAGAAACCCAGGAAGGCAGGATTTCTTCCCACGGGGGACAGAAGACCTAAGCTGGGGCAGTGATCCAGGGCCTTCTCTGAAAGGCAGCACGGAGGGCCCCTCCGTGGTTCCGCGGGGACTGGGTCTGGCCGGCCGCCTGTCGCGGATGAGTGGGGACACTCTAGAGGGAGTGATCTCCAGGGTCTGATCCCGTGATTTCAGGGCGCAAAGGGTACAGAGGGCACTGAACGCGATTCTCCGGTGGGGGGGGGGTGAGGAGGAGTGGATAGGAGACATCTGGGGCCTGGACTAGGGGGCGTCCCGCTCCCGGGTGCCACCTGTCCAGCGCACTGCCGCTGTACAGTGTTGTCGCCGTGGCAACTGGCGCTGCTCAGGGCCGGAGGCGCCGGGATCTCCCGCCCTGTGCAGTCCCCGGGTCCCGCGGGGGCGCGCGGGGCGGGGCCTCGGGCCGGGGGTGGTGCCGCGCGGACAGGCGGAGCCGGAGCGGATCTGAGAGGAGCTGGAGAGGCCTCGGCTGGGCCGGCCCGGCGCGGCGCAGCATCTGCCGGGCGGCGGGGTAGGCGCGGGCCGGGCTGGCGAGAATGGCTGGACGCGCGGCTGCGTCCGCGGAGTGGGGCGGGGGTCCAGGCGCCGCTGCTGGCTGGGCCTGGGCGACCCCCACCCCGGGTCTTAGGGGATGTGGGATGGCGTGAGGGGCTCTGGAGGGGTAAGGCCTGGGGCTGCCGGGTGCCGGATACCAGGCCCCGGTGGGAGAGACAAGAGACGCAACCCGCCAGGAGCGGTTGGCCCCTAGCGCCAGCCCGCGGGGGGAGGGGCAGTGGTCCTTCCTCTCGCCGTGCCGCTCCTCTCGTGGGCACTGAGGGTATGGTTTGGGTTGGGGGACCCTGAGGGCGCGGGCAAGGAAGGGCCTGGAGGCTCCAGAGTCTATGTGTGAGGCCTGAACAGTGGGGTGGGGGGTGGGGTAACAGGGGCCTGGGGCCAGATCTCTAGGGAGATAGTCCTGGGCAGGGTGTGGGGGTGGCCATGTGGGATTCCGGCTTCCTGGGGCCGGGGTCCCAGGGGATGGGGTCTGTCCCATCACTAGTGCAGATCCCTCAGCCCGCGTTTGGCGAGTGACTGAGCCATTCAGGGGGCTCGTCGTGGGGCAGATACGGCTGAAAGACGCAAGGCTGTGTAAAGGGTTAGAGGTGCAGCGGCTATCTGGCTATTTGGCCTGGGCAGACCCTGAGAAAGTAAATGCCCAAGTTGCAGTTGCAGTCAGAGGCGGCCCAGGTGGGACCAGAGTGGCTTCTTGGGTCTGAAGTGTCTATCCAGTGGGTGTGAAAAGGGGTTGATGGTGGTCAGGAGCTGCACCTCTTGGAGCCAAGCAGGTGGGATATGGCTGAGGATGCAGAGCTCTACTGTTCAGGAGGTACCAGAGCTCCCAGCGGGCTAGGGGTCTTGTTTGTGGCTGTAGGGTCTCCTGGCAGGCAGGTGTACAGAGTTTGAGACCTTCCTGGATGGGCAGGGGCTGCAGTGCCACCAGGGGCGGGCGGTGCACTGGACTGTCACAGGGACATTAAATTTTATGTCTTTGTCTAGACAGGGCTGTAAACGGAGCCCCAGGCCTGGGGTACTGTGAAGGGCTGGGAGGGGTTTGGCTGGGAGTGAGCCTGCCAGTGACTTTCGAGTGGGTGAGGGCATTCAGGGCTTTGTCATCATCCTGGTGAGTGACCCCAGGTGTGGGGTCCCACAGTCAGGTGTGGTACTCTGACAAGTTCAGCCATGAAATCAGTGCCAGGTGTGTGAGAGAGGTGCAGCGTCTGTGGAAGCTTAGGGACCACGGGGGGCTTCTTCTTGGGCTGGCTTCTTGAGTTTGCAGAGGAAGGTGGACAGGAGCCAGCAGCAGGGGCCCACCGGTGCAGAGGAGCAGTGTGGGTGTGCTGGTGCAGAGGGCGATGCATCAGGACAAGAGAACACTGGCCCAGGGCAATGGGGAGCCATGGTGGGAGCAGGGCAGAGGGAGGTCTGCCTGGCTCTGGAGAGGCGGTTGAGTCTGCCTTGGCTGGAAGGAGATGGTGGGGACTGCAGAGACTTGGAGGACTCTCATTCCTGGCTCAGAAAGCCTGCCCCGAGCCCTGCCTCCAGGGACGGGGTCCTAGGTCTCCTTGGGCACTCACTGAGGGGTGGAAGAGAAGGGTAGGCCTCGCTGTCTGCCCAGTGCGTCGCCGGCTGGAAGGGAGGACTTTCAGCATCCCAGGGAAATGGACTGGGGTCGGCAGCACGGGCGTGAGGTCCAGCCGTCAGAGCTGGGAGGGATGGTGGCGCGGGCCCAGAAGTGACAAATCACCCGGGCTTCGGGAACGCGCGGCGGGGAGAGAACACTTCCGTTGCGTGTCCTTCCTGGCTGTGATGGGAACGAGGGCTTAGTCCCGCAGGTGGGGCTGCAGCGCCCCCTGGAGGCCCAGCTCCCCGGCTCCCGGTCTCGGGTTTGCCCATTGGCGCGTGCGTGCGACAGAGGCCTCGGGCGTCCGGCACCCGGACGGCGCCCGCTCAGAAAACACACTGCGGGACTTGGAGGGAGGGCCCCCAGGCGCCGGGCCCTCTGTGGTCCCGAGGCCACGCCTGGACCGCACCCTGACCCTCTCTCCTCTGGTTTTCCCAGGTTCCGAGCTCGCTGGAGGGGAGCGGTGGCACCCACTGGGCAGGTGGACAGGCCCTGCGCCTGGCGGTGCCGCGCTATGCCCGCGGGCTGAGTGCTGCGGAGCGCCGCCGCGCTCCGGCCGCCGCAGGGCCTCGTCCCGCCTCGCGTGGGGGCCGCGCGCGCCCAGGCCGGTGCCCGGGCGGCTGACCATGGTGCTGCCGCCGCCGGACCGGCGCCACGTGTGCCTGACCACGCTGGTGATCATGGGCAGCATGGCTGTAATGGACGCGTACCTGGTGGAACAGAACCAAGGCCCGCGCAAGATCGGCGTGTGCATCATAGTGCTGGTGGGCGATGTGTGCTTCCTGCTAGTGCTGCGCTACGTGGCTGTGTGGGTGGGCGCCGAGGTGCGCACGGCCAAGCGCGGTTACGCTATGATCCTCTGGTTCCTCTACATCTTCGTGCTGGAGATCAAGCTCTACTTCATCTTCCAGAACTATAAGGCGCGACGCGGCGCGGGCGACCCCGTGGCGCGCAAGGCGCTGACGCTGCTGCTGTCGGTGTGCGTGCCCGGCCTCTTCCTGCTGCTGGTGGCGCTGGACCGCATGGAGTACGTGCGCACCTTCCGTAAGCGCGAGGACCTGCGCGGTCGCCTTTTCTGGGTGGCGCTCGACCTGCTGGACCTGCTGGACATGCAGGCCAACCTGTGGGAGCCACCGCGCACCGGGCTGCCGCTGTGGGCCGAGGGCCTCACCTTCTTCTACTGCTACATGCTGCTGCTGGTGCTTCCATGTGTGGCGCTCAGCGAGGTCAGCATGCAGGGCGAGCACATCGCGCCGCAGAAGATGATGCTCTACCCGGTGCTCAGCCTTGCCACTGTCAACGTGGTCGCCGTGCTGGCGCGCGCCGCCAACATGGCGCTCTTCCGCGACAGTCGCGTCTCGGCTATCTTCGTGGGCAAGAATGTGGTGGCTCTTGCCACCAAGGCCTGCACCTTCTTGGAGTACCGCCGCCAGGTGCGCGACTTTCCGCCACCTGCGCTCGCGCTGGAGCTGCAGCCGCCACCCTCTCAGCGCAACTCCGTGCCGCAGCCCCCGCCATTGCACGGCCCACCGGGGCGCCCCCACGGGTCCTCGCCCACGCGTGACGTCTTGGACACGTGACAGGGCCCGAGTGGTTCCGAGGAAGACTCTGGGGCGCAGAGACACTGTGTGCGGTTTGCATGGGATAGGGTAGGGTCGGGCGCCCCCTGGGGGCAGGTGCGGAGAGTGCCGGTGCGTGGCGCGGTGGCTTCTTCATCTCAGGAATCCCTCGGACCACGGACTCTCAGCCCACCGCACCAGCCAGGCAGTTTTTGAGACCTGGGCACCGGCAGAGCAGAGGTGGTCTGTCCTTGCCTGCTGGGCTGCCGGGAGGGCAGTGGGGGCCTCTGGCTCGGAGTTTGGGGCCAGGGAGGCCCCTGTCATTTTAAAGACTCGTGTTTACAGTTTTGTATCAGAGGCTGCACTGCTTTGCCTATTTCACAATTTGTGTCTTTAACGGCTGGCTTGGGTGCGTGAAAGGGAGCTGAGAAGGCGGTATCGGGTATTGGTGTGGCCAGTTCTTTCCCAGGACCCTTTCTGGGTGGCCCTCAGGAGCTCAGCTACTCTGGGCTCACTGTTCCCATCTCCAGAGGGACGATGGCCCAACTCTGCTCCGTTCTTCCTGGGGTACCTTGAACCTCTGTTTCCCATGCCATGGGCGTCCTGGTCCCATGTCTCCCCCAGGTCAAGCCTAGGAGTCCCCAAACCCCCCAGGTTCTCCTCCTTCTCTGCTGGTGGGCACCTCCAGCCTGGGATTCAAAGCCAGTTGGGATCAGGTGCTGGCTTTGCTTCCTCATGATGTTGTACACTTAGGCCTGGGTCCTGGAGCCTGGTCCCCCACACCAGCCCTGCTGGCCTTGTGGGGCTGGCAGTGCCTGACCCAGGTGGCACACCTATTGCTCCCTTCTGCAAGGCCCTTCATCTGTGATGTGACCTGGGGCTTCAACAGGCCCAGGAGGGTCAGTAGCCTTTAGGAGGAGGCTGTGAAGGTGCTGAAATGCCTGTTGTGATTGGAGATGGTTGTATGTGTGCACTGCCCAGGGTGCACCTGCCCTAGAGAGCCCCCATGGTGTGCCAGGCGGGGTTCACCACATTGTTCTCCACTTCCTGTGTCCCTGTAGCTCACCAGTGGCAAGGTTTTGCTGTAACCACTCAGAAGGGTGTGAAACTTGCTGTGTCCTCCCTGAGTGCCTCTCCTGACGACTGTGGAGGTCAAGGGTGTGACTGGAGGATGGTGGCAGGTGACAGGGCCTGAAAAGACTGCTGTGGTCCCACTCCCATGGTCAGCTTGCTACTGCCTGGGGTCTGGCCTTGGGGAGTCACCTGTCTTTCAGGCCACTGTCCTCAGTTGCACAGGGGCTACCTCCGTGATTATAACCCTGCCTTGGTCAGATGTGGCAAGCACCTCCTGCCCTCTGACCACACCCTCCTCTGTAGACTCCCATAGGAGTCTGTGTGAGGGGGTGGGATTGTGCCTTTATTGCCAGTGAGCCCCACAGGAAGCCTTGGAGAGGCCACAGGTCAGGATAGGGGGGCTTTGGGAATCTTGTTGGGATTAGGGCAGGGCCTGGCATGTTCTTGCCAATGTGTGGTCTCAGGGGCCACTGGGTGGGGTCTGAGGGACAGCAGCAATTTTACAAGTCTGGGGCTTCAGCCAGCAACCCCCGGCCTACCCTGCAGTCTCCCAGTGAAGATGAGTCTGCAGCAGCCCTGGCTCTGGGCACCTCACTGGCGAGTCCTGTGGGAGAAGACGGGCAGTGTGAGGACTGATGGGTGGGGTTGTGGAGGTCCTAGGCCCCGTGCTGCCCCTGGTGTCCTACTTTGGCTCTTTCTGGAGGACCCTTGCTGGTCCTTGGGTCTGGGGAGGTGTGGGGCCAGCTTTGCCTGGATTGCCCCCATGTCTGTGTGTCAGAGGTCAGGTGGGTGGCCACCTGGTGTGTAGAGAAGAGGCCAATGGCTTGCCGACCCCCAGGCACCCTTGCCTGCATGCTTCCAGCTCTGCCTGGCCTGTTTGGGGGTGTGGTCAGGCTCACCATGCTCCTCAGCACTGATCAACACCACCCCCTGTGCCTCCTCACCCTCCCCAGCAGCATCCTGGGTGGGGGTCCAGGTCCCAGATGTCTCTCTGCCAAGGAGCCAGGAACCCTGCCTCCAGCAGTACTGACTTGGTTTAATGGCCCCTGCCCTGTGACTGTGTCTCTGAGGGCATCCAAACAGACTGTCCCTAAGGCTCATGCCTGCACCCATTGTTACCATGACATTGACCACAGCTGTAGCCACAGGAGGGCTAGAAACCAAAGGCCTTTATCAGGCTTGAGGCCCAAGGCATCTGTCTTCTGGGGTCTCCCAGGTTGTATTTTAGCCTGCCCCTCCTCAGCTTCCTGAGATGGCCTGCAATGGCCAGATGTAGCAGAGAAGCCAGCCAGTCAGTCCCTTGTCCTCTCACTGAGGCCTCTGTCAGTTTGCAAATCCTGGTGAATGTCTACTGGAGTCAATGCACAGCTCAGGTAGGACCATCCCTGAGTCTGGGCACAGCCACACTGTGAAGAGGCCAGATGGTCATCCCAAGAGCCACGCACAGGGACCCACAGGGGCCGCAGCATGGAGGTGAAGACTGGGTTCACTGCTCCCTAGGGGAGGAGTGCTGTGTGATTCCAGGAGGCATTTGGAAGGGCTTGGGAACTGAGAGCAGGGTGGGATGCTGAGCAGGGCCTGGCTGAGAATGGAGGCTGGTCAGTGATGGAGGCCGCTCAGTGGGAAGGCCATTCTGCAGCAAGTGCCCAGAAACTTTGGGCCAGGAAGGGGGCGGGGTGCTGAGGAGGAGAGAAAGTGGGCAGTGTAGGTCATGTCCTGAGGAGGGGGTTGTTCTGGGCACTTCATGGCCTAGCCCACCTCTCATCACCAGGGCCCTTTGTGCCCTTGTAGCCCCCTCCCCCCAGCAATGTCAGATGCCATCCTCCTCATCCTCCCCCAGGCTGTGAGGATATGAGAATCAGTCAGGGTCAGAGAGAAAAGCCATGCACATGTTCCCTGCTGACACCCAAGAATGGGATCCGCCACCCCCAGACTGAGCTGTCCTGGGGAGACACCACATTTCAGTTGCTTGGGCAGCTCTGACATGCTGCCATCTGAGGCTGAACCAAAGCCTCATGTCTCTTGCCCAGATACACCTGAGGGCCCAGGGCCTGTCCTGCTGTAGCTCCCCTGGCACCCAGGAGCTCAGAAGCTTTCCATCCTTCCCATCCTGCTCCAAGGAAACCCCGGCCTGGTAACCCTCCCACTGAACTCAGCCCCTTAACGTGGAGAACAGACGCAGCCAGGAAGTAGGAGGCAAGCTTCTCCAGGATCGCTTGGACAGCATGGCCATGCCTCAGAGGACCCAGGGGCTTTCCACCCTCATTTGCCATCTTGGAGGTTGGCGATGTCACCCTGAGTCATCACAAGGGGCCATGACAACATTTGGTGTCACATCATCTCACAAATGGAGGAGAGGAGCAGGGCCTCCTCCTGTGATCCCCTTGCTTGGTAGGAAAGTCTTCCCAGGACATGCTCAGCATGTGTGCCCTCATATCCCAGAACCTTTTCCAGGTCCCAGACCCACCCAGAGCCCATTCCAGGACAATCCCAGTCTCTTTGGTGGTAGTGGGGAAAGAGGTTACTGTGAGTGCTCTCAGGCCACCAGGTGAGCCTGCCGCAGTGTCAGGGACTCGGACAGGACTCCTGAGTCTGAGACAAAGAGCTTCCTTTGAGCACAGTGGGCAGTGTGAGCACTGGTGTGGCTGTGCTTCCTTGTGGGGGATGGGAGCCTGGGGGGTGCTGCACACTCAGCTGACAGGAGCCCACTGTGGCATGAAAAATGCTCAGCTACTTGGTCTAGTTTGCCTTCTGCAGAGCTGCAAGCTGCTGGTCACTTTTGATCATGTATAAGCCATCGTGACCATCTAACATGCCAGCACATGTTTCAATCCCCAGACAAAACATTGTCCAATTAAACCCTCACTGAGGCCACCCAGCTCCAGTGCTGTGTCATCCGCCCTGTGTTGATCATTTCTCTTCCTAGGTGATTCCCGAAGCAAAGTCCAAGCCTGGGGAAGTTCTACTGCTGCTCTGCCCAGGGTTGGCTTGGTTGAAGCCCCATCTACTCCCCTTCTCTCACCAGAGAGGGACCAGCTGTGTTCTCCCATTTCCCTAAGTGGTGAGGAGGGGCTGGGTCAGGCCCAGCTTCACCTGCTGTGTCTACCTCACAGACAAGAGATGGGCCACTCAAGAGAACATTTGAACTTCTGATCCTTCATCTTCCATTCTGGAGCATATTCACATTTTCTGTAGGAAAATAGCCTTATAATAATAAAAACCCAATTTAGTGAAATTGAACTCACTCATCTTAATATGTAAAGCTTCACGTTATCAGTTTCATTTTGTGCAGTGAAATAATGGAGACCTACTAACTGATGACCCCAGATGAAAAAGCCATAATAGCCATTGCCAAGTTTGGCTCTGCTGGCCACTTCTGTCTTTGCAAGAGTCCTGCTTGCTAATGCACCATCCTGGGGCGAGGGGAGGAGGCAGGAGGCCACAAAGTAGTTGCAGTTAAATTTCAACATGCATTTTGGAGGGTGCATTCAAACCATATAGCAGGTGTTGCTAGACCAAGGACTCCATATGCCTGTCACCGAAACCAATCAATGGAGAGGTGGATAAGAGATCAACAATTTCATTTTTATTTACAAAAAAGTCAGCAATCTGGAGAATAGCAAGGATATGTCCTCAAAGAGCTGTTCTGCCTCCTGTTCACCCTTTGTTACTTTTATATACTCATAGTAAGCATCAGTAATGTTATTACTCATCATAGTATACTTAAACAGAGTCCTCATAGGTTACAGGTTACACAGTATATTCCTATCTCAAAGTGGTTACATCTTCAAAGCCTTTTTAGTCTAGACTTAAATTTGTAGTTAGTCAATACTTTGCTGGGTGTAGAGAGTGGCCTGGGTCCTTGACCAGTACCATGGAGTTCAGTCCCCCAACTTCTCTACGACAGCAGGCCTTGGAAGTGAATAAGCAATCTCCAAATGTTGGCACATAGGCTCATCCCGCCTTGTTAGGGCATGACCTGCAATGTCCCACAGGAAATGGCTGTTCAGGTAAACAGTGACTGGAAACAGGGACTAGGATGCTGGTGGTGCTTAAACAGTGCAGGTGTTCATCCCTCGCTCTAGGATGCTGGTGGTGCTTAAACAGCGCAGGTGTTCATCCCTCGCTGGTGACTGTCAGGGACACAGGTCCTTGCTATTGT
Organism: Loris lydekkerianus; assembly: GCA_963574355.1. Classification (NCBI taxonomy): domain Eukaryota; kingdom Metazoa; phylum Chordata; class Mammalia; order Primates; family Lorisidae; genus Loris; species Loris lydekkerianus. The sequence goes on along the minus strand of CAUYPK010107693.1, from coordinate 4,561 downwards.
TGCCTTGGTGCAGGTCATATTCTGGAGAGCTGCTGTGTCCAGGTCTCAGCTGAAGCAGACGGTGGGCTGCACAGGTTGAAAGGGGACATGAGGCACATGCTTACACCCCGCTGTCCGGAACTTACTTAGATACCTGGTGCACCAAGATGGCAGGGAGCTCAGCAAAAGGGGTCTGTGTTTTGGGTGCACATGTGCCCAGGTGAATTCTTCTGTTATTAGATTTTTCAGTGTTTTTCCCCAAACCTTAGCCTGATTTACATTCCACCAGCAGCATGGGAGAGTCCCATTGCTGAGCTTCCTCGGATGGCCTGGCATTGGTAGACTTTCCCGTTTCCCCGCTAGACAGAGCACACGCACTGCTCACTTGCTTTAATTGCCATTTCCTTGATTATCTGTGAGTTTAGGGGACATACATTGCTCCTCTTCTGTGAACTGCCTGTTCAGATTCCATTTTTCTACTAGACTGTTTCTTTCTTAGTGATTTAGAGCTGTTCTGTCTATGTAATGCCCACAATTTTCTTTTCTGGGAGTCAATCTCAATTGTAAAGAAAGAAGGGGCCATCATTCATGGAACAAAACTGGGTGCATTTTTAAACATATTCAATTCCTTAATTTGTTATTTTTCATAATGCAATAAACACTTGCAAACTCACCACCCAAAACAAAAGCCAGGATTGTGAAAATAGCCTGCGTGACTGGGGGTCACTTGCTTGCTGAGACCCTGGCACCCTGAACTCGAGAGTGCCATTCCTTAGTGCACACTTTTATTGAATCTATATGTATTCCTGGAGTGTCTACTTTTTTTTTTAGTTGTTTTTGACTTTATGAAAGGGTGTCATGCTGTTAATCCAGTCTTCTGTGATGTTTTTTCCTCATATTTTATTCAGTTTCATTCATACTGTTGTGCATTTTGGCTTGTTCATACCCAGTGCCAATTACTAATTTCTGTGTGGATATTCCACATTTTGCAATCCTTCTCCTGTCGACGGATATTTGGGTAGCTTCCACATTTTTGCTAGTGTGAACAGTGCTGCTATCAATATTCTTAATGGCCAGTGTGACGGTATTAGAAGTGGGGCTTTTATGAGTGTGGGCCCGTGATGGGATTCCCTTCCCTGTCAGAAGGGGAAGAGGGATGAGCTCCCAATCCCTGTCCTTCAATGATGTAGACAGAAGATAGAGGGTGGCCTTCACCAAGGACCCAACCATACTGGCACCATGACATTGGACTTCCAGCCCTTACAGATGTGAGAAGTGAATGTCTGCTGTTTATTTTATATATATATAAAATATATATTTATTTTATGTATATATAAATTTATCTTACTCTGTTGTCCTGGGGAAAGTGCTGTGGCATCATAACTCACAGCAACCTCAAACTCCTGGGCCCCAGTGATCCTCCGGCGTCAGCTGCTTGAGTAGCTGGGATTACAGGTGCCCAACACCACATCAGGCTAATTTTTCTATTTTTAGTAGAGATGGGGTCTTGCTCTTGCTCAGGCTGGTCTTGAGCTCTTGAGCTCAAGCTATTCACCCACCGCAGCCTCCCAGAGTGCTGGGACTACAGGTGTGAGCCACCACACCTGACTGAAATCCTTCCCTTTTAAGGCTGAGTAATATTCCATTGTGTGGATGAAACACACACCAGTGAATTTTTGCTTCTATACTCAACTGTAAGTTTTGTCACCAAGTGTTAAGTCACATAGCACTTTGACCCTACTCCCTGGGATTTTTTTTTTTTTTTTTTTTTCATTTACAAAAGGTAGGCCATGTTTATTAGAGTCACAGCTTGACTGGCTCAGTGTGACTCAAGATCACAAAGAAATCATTTCTTCTTTACTCATTCTGAGTCCTAGGGTGAGACCCAGACTGGCAGGAGTGCTGCCTGGGGCCCATTCACAGGTCTCCAAGTTTCTCAGGGTGGGAAATCTATGACTGTGTGAGACTGGCCAGGTAGGTCACCACCAGTAGGTCATGATATTGCTGTTGAGCATGGTCTTGAAGTCACCAGGAGCTATTTGGGTACTTGGTTAACCAGGCTCATCAAGAAACACCCACAGTCCTGTCAGCTGACACCTTTCTGGACAGTACCCCCTCCGCATGCTGCAACACCATGCTAAGGCGTTCTGGATGTGCCTGGTGCCCCTCCTTCTTGCTGCAAGTCACTCGAGAGTCCAATCATGGGGTTGGGGCTGAAACAGGTCTTCGCGATCAGGTCAACTCCAGTGCGCTCAGTGTGGTGACATGCGTACTTCATTCACAGTCAGAGGTGTGAAGATCACTCCCATGGTCCTCCCAGGGGTACCCATTAAAGTGCTGACATGGGCTTTGATGCTCACATGGCTACTCTGGAGACTTGTGACCACAGTGAGGTGAATGGGGGCCTCCTGGCTGTAGTACTCACGGAGCAGATGAATGGAGTGTTCTGTGATATCAAGGCCTGCAGTGTGCCAATCCAGGACAAGCTCATTTGGAGAGACTTTTTTTGTGCAATTCATACATGTTTTTAGCAAATTCCATGTCAATAGCCACTTCATCTTCTGGGTACTGAAAAGCAATTGGTGGCCTCCACTGAGTGCTTGTCAACAGTTCCCAGCAGGGTTCAGGTAACTTGGACAGCTCTCTTATTTTGTCACTCATATCTGTCCATGACGAAGGCCAAAATGACCGGGTGTAGTCTGACCACGCGGCCACCAGGGAAGGGCCCTGGGAGGGTTGGACCAGTCAGTGAGGGCAGCAGGGTCTGTGCTGGGGCTTGTGCTGATGCAGGGGTCTTGCCCAGAGCTGTGGTTTTAGCCACTGCCTCCAGTCTGAAGATGAGGCCGGAGCCTCGGCAGGCGCTGGAGCTGGTATTGGCACTGGGGCTGGAGCTGCTATGGGACTGAGGTGGGAGCGACAGGAGGATCACCTGCTGTTACTGTCATGAAAGAAGCTCCTCCCTGGGATTTTAGCTGCACTAACTACCCCTCTCTCATGACTTACTGTTGCTTAGCTGTTTGGTTTACTTCAAAGGTGGGAGATCTTGAAGTGGGGTATTTCAGGTTATTGGTGGGTTTAAAGATTCTTTGATTTCTAATTGGTTAAAGAAATGATGCTTTGGCTTGGAGTGTTTAAAATTAAGATGGGGAATTCTGCTAATTACAGATGAGCCTCAGGACATAAAGTGAGGCTCAAGTGATCTGTTAAGGAAGTTGAGGACCTGCAGGTGTGGTTGAAGCTTTGCCTTGTACAACCCAAGGCCTCTTAATGAGTCCCAAACGATCCATGTTTCCAGGAAGGGAGGGGCGTGATCAACCCTGTGAGACCTGCCTTCTCACAGCAGCAACTCAATTTTAGGGTATTTCTGGGGGACTGTTGGTCCATTCAGTCACCTGGGGTCTAAGATTCTATTTTAGTTCACAGAGGAGAGGCTGTAGCCTACAAGGAGCAGGTGCAACACAGGTGTGTGGGTGGTCTGCTATGCTGGTGAGAGCAGGGGCATGCCACACGGAGGGACCCTTCTCGCAGTGGATCTCAACCTTCCTAATGCTGCAGTCCCTTAATACAGTTCCTGTGGGTGGCAACCCACAGGTGGAGAACCACTGTGTGGCTTTGGGTCAGGGTAGGCCTCCCAAGCAAGTGATTTTTTTTTTTTTTTCATTTCTTTATTGTTTATTGTTGGGGATTCATTGAGGGTACAATAAACCAGATTACACTGATTGCATTTTTTAGGTAAAGTCCCTCTTACAATCGTGTCTTGCGCCCAAAAGGTGTGGCACACACCAAAGCCCCACTCCCCTCCCTCCTTCCCTCTCTTTGCTCTTCCTTTCTGATTTCATTTCCTTTTCTTTTCTTTCTTTTTTTTTTTTAAGCAGGAACTCAACTTTATTGCGTCAAGCAGCCGCTTATATAGAGCATGGGGAAGGGGTGGGGAAAGAAGGCGGGGGATGAGGTGCGTGACAGGGTCAGGCCAGTGGCATGGTACCACGTTGGCTGTATCTAGGTAAGAGGCAGTTTCAGGCCGGGCCTTGCTGAGTCATTGCTACGCAGAAGTAGCTCCATGGATCTACTTCTAGCCAGGCTCCGGAAGTTGCACTAGGCCTCAGGCACATGTCAGGGCCCAACAATTTCCTCTTTTGTTTTTTGTATGGCGGATAAACATAGCCCCTGTCTTAGGTTGCCTGCTCTTGCAGTTTCAGTTTTACCTGTCGTAGGGATACAAACATCAATGGTTTGGTCCCTGTCTTAGGTTGACTGAACGCAGATTGATCTTACCCATCTTTGGGTACTATGAATGTAATCGACCGTGCAGCCTCTCCATATCCTGTCTTAGGTAGTCCCAGTTTTGGGAATCTTACCCGTCATTGTTGCTATGGAGGGCAGTGAAGAATAATAGTTAGATTCTTGGTTAATGAGCCGGTGATATCGGACCTCGACCTGCTTTAACTGCCTCTAACCTTTTATAAGGATACAGGGCCCAAAGGTGAAGGGTAAATAAGGGTAGCAGGGGAAGAAGGTAGGATAAAAAACCATTCTAACTAAGATATGACATTTCTTCTGTTAAACTATCTTGTTAGGGGGA